>SJYQ01005540.1:106844-150916 GCA_006410935.1 Redunca redunca | reverse complement strand
GCGTGGGGCCGGGGCCCTGGGCCGGGGGCGGGGCCGGGCTGGGGCGGGGCCCTGGGCGGGGCGTGGGCGGGGCCGGGCGCCGGCGTGGGCGGGGGAGCGCGGGGGCGGGCCCAGGTGAGCGGGGCTGCCGCCCGCTTCGTCCCTCCTCCCGCGGCCTCTCCCCGCCCCTCCGCCGCCCAGCTGCGCCTCCGGCTCCGGCTCCGCTGGCCGAGCGGACGGCGGCTGGCGGCGTCTTCGGCCCAGGGCAGGTCCAGGTCCGGCTCGGCTCCATCTTGGGCCGCTGCGCCGGGCACCTGTGGCGGCCACAGGAGCAGCGCTTCCGCCGGCCTCCGCGGCCTCGGGCGGGCAAGAGGGTGAGAGGCCAGCTCCGTGCTCGCCCGTGTTGGGGCGAAGGAGGGTGGGATGGGCGGCACCTCCCCTTCTTGCGCCCGGGAACCCCACTCCTCACCTTTCTCAGAACCCCGACCCTACGCATCCCGGCCCCCGCCCAGTGCTCGGCGCCCCCCGGGGCTGCATCCCTCCTCTCGTCTCTGGGCTCATTGCCTGAACTATCCCCTTTTCCACGTCTCCTCTGCCCATCCTCCCATTTCTCAATTTTCAGTGCCCAGGAGCTCGTCTCTTTCTGCCAACCCCCACCGTTCCTACCGCTTCTTCCCCCTTCCTTCCTCTTCCCTTTTCCATCCCCACCCCTCATCCACTCTCCTCCCACCGCCCCGAGCCCCCGCCCTCCCTTCACTCTCACTCCTGCCCTCCATCCCTGCGCGCTTACCCCACAGCCCCCTCTTCCTCCAGCCACAGTCTTTGCTGCTGGGAAGGTCTGGAGCCCTGCTTGGGGGTCATGTTGAGGACCTTCTCCTGAGTCCAGGTGGGCTTTGTGTGGGAGGGCAGGACAGGGCTCCTTGTCACTCAGGGGAGAGTGTATGGTGCGGTGTGCTCAGGCCTTTGGCCCGCAGCTGGAAGCGGCCTGTCGGTCTGGTGCGCAGAGTGCAGCTGGTGGGTGCTGTTTCCTGCAGGCTCACACCGCAAACGGGCCTCTGTGTCGGCCCCGGTGGGTCCATGGGTGTGGTGTGGGCCTATCCTGTTTCGTGGGCACACCAGCCACCTGGGCTGCCTCAGGTTTGGGGCAGCTGGGCCTGGAGGCTGACCTTTTTTATCTCCGGTTCCTCTTGGGAAGTATGGGCAAATCCTCCTCAGGGGAGGAATCTCTTGCCTGGTGGGATCTAGGCCTCTCTGTGGTGAGCAGAGCTGGGTCTGGGACCTCTGCCCCACTGTTCCCCAGAACCCTTTCCTGGCACAGCTTGTGACGTGGGCACTTTGTTCTTAAGACTCCTTCATCCTCTGTGAAGGGCAGGTTTTGTGCCTCCAAACACTTCTCAGTAGCTCAGGAATGCTCCCTGCTGCTTTCCCCAGCTTTGGCCCCGTCAGTCCGCTCAGGCCCTCCTTTGCTGGGATGGATCAGACCACCTACTAGAGGTTGCCACGCCCCTCACTATACAAGGAGGGATTTGGGTGGTGTATGTCCCTACCTGGTCCCTAAGAGGTAAGTTCATATCTCAACATTTGGGGAGTGTATGTGTGTCCGTATGCATGCATGTATGAGTGTATGTATACAGATTCTCCCAAGCTGAGGTTTAAAATAGACTTGGAAACAGTGAGATGATGGAGATGTTGGGAACATTGGTGGTGACTACCACCATCCTAGGATGGGATGAGGAAGGGAAAGATTAAGAAGCAAACTAAGCTGCCCTATGATCTAAATGGCTTCCTAAAAGCCACCTTTCTACTCCTACCCCCACTTCCAAGTACTGGTCCTGTGATACCTTGAACACAAGTCACCCTTGATGGGAGGAAGAGAGGTAAGATTATTAACAATCACTGTTCCAGGCAGTCCGTATGCCATCACATTGTGTCTTCACAACAGCCCTGCAGGGTGGGGATTTATTTCCGATTTGCAGATTGGGGAAACTGAGGCTCAAAGAGGTTAGGGGTCTACCTGAGTGTGCATACGTAGGAAGGGCAAGAGCCTGGATTGGAAGTATACCCCTTTGCTTCACTTGTTCGTCCCTGGCTCCGAAGTGCATCTGATCAGCTCTATTGCTTCCTGGGAGGCCTCTATTCTCTGTGGCAGGCGGGGTGTGAAAAACCTTCTTTCGCTAGCATACCTCGATGCAACTTCCCCTGAAGCTCTTCCCTCCGTCAGCCTGGGAAGGCCAGCTGGGGTTCAGTTGTGGGTTCTCTGACATTTCTGAGCTCTTCCAGATTTCAGATTGTTGCCTGCCATTTGTGGAGGTGGGCTAAGGAAGGAAACTAACAAGAAGTATAGCCTCCCACTCCCCCAGGGTCTTTGTGGTCACTCCTTTCACTCTGAGTGACGGCCAGCCCTGAGCATCAGGCAGCCAGCCGCCTGGTGAGGCAGATGCAGCTTCTCGCCAGCTCCTGGCGGAGACTGTGTGTGCCCCCAGCCTTGTCTTTGTTTCGTCAAGGAGGCCAAGGTCTGGCTTCCTATGGCCCTCCTCCGGGGTAGGTGGGGTTCAGTCAGAGGCTGTGTGGGCTGTCCAGATAGGACTTCCTTCGGGTTCTTGGGCTTGGGGCTCAGTGGTTGTCCGCCTGCCAGGGCCCATCTGTGACCACAGCCTTCCTAGCCAGCAGGTCTCCTTCTGCCTTTCTGAGTCTCGGCTGCCTACAGAGCTGCTAAGAAGCAGGTAGGGTGAATGGGCATCCAGGCTTTGCTCTTACTTGTTCACTTGTTCCACTGGCATGTCATGGGTTCCACTGGGTACCCATGTGTTGGGTGCTGGGACTCCAGTTGAGTCATGGCAACACTAAATAGAAAGGGATGCCAGTGGAAGAGTGATAGTGTCCAGGACGGAGGTCTGCACCATTCTCAAGAGGGAGCGCCCGAGAACCTCAGGCACTCTTGAGTTTGATTCCTGGCTTAACCACTTACCAGCTGTGTGGCCTTGAGCAAGTCACTAAGCCTCTCTGCGCTTTGGTTTCCTCTTCTGTAGAATGGAGAAGATGACGTATCTCCTGAGACTGCTCTTCCTATCACATACAGTGCTGGAAAGGAGATGGCAATGCCTGCCACATGGTGGGTGGCTGGGCACTTGGAACTGCTGTTCTTATTATCGTCACTGTGGTGGTTACTGGCTTTGTTGACCTTCTCTCTTTATATGTCCACCTTAGAGCCTGAGAGTAGGGCCTGGGCGTAGTCTTTTCTTGTCTATTCATCATTTTCCTGACTCTTCCAGGGACCAGTCTGGCTTCAGCCCCAAGGAGGAGCTGGGACAGGAGACTCCTGTCCAGGCTGGTACCATGTGTCTTAGAGCTGCATGGTCATCAGTAACAGTATGTGGCCCTTTAAATTCAGTTTTGTTGTTTACTCCCTAAGTCGTGTCTGGCTCTTTTGCAACCCCATGGACTGTAGCCTGGCAGGCTCCTCTGTCCACGGGATTTCCCGGGCAAGAATACTGAAGTGGGTTGTCATTTCCTTCTCCAGGGCATCTTTCGGACTCAGGGATGGAACTCACGTCTCCCGCATTGGCAGGCGGATTCTTTACTGCTGAGCCACCAGGGAAGCCCTAAATTTCAGTTACTTAAACAAAATCAGCAAATCAGTTGCTCAGTTGCGCTAGCCGTCTGTCAAGTGCTCAGTGGCCACATGTGACTAGTAACAACCACACCGGACAGCGCAGAGCAGCGTCTTTTCATCACTGCTGAAAGCTGTGCTGAACTGGGCTTCACAGCAAGCCTGGAACTCTAAGGGGACAGGTGCTCTGGAAACAGCCTCACCATTGGCTTGAACAGCCACCAGCCCTCTCCTGAGCTCTGGGGCAACAGGAAGTTTTAATGTACAGAAACTGAGTTCCCGAGAGCCCTTCCCACACTGCCTTTCAGTGGCCTTGCTCGCCTGGCCAGGTGGCTGGTTTCGTGGCAGTTCTTATCAGCACGGGCTGGGAGGGCAGGACTGGGACTGCCCGAATTGCCGCTGTTGCCTGCCATCCCCACCCTGCTTCTCCAGCATGTCCTGCCTGGCTGGGAGTCTCGGAGTGATGTTCCTTATTCGTGACTTCGCCCTGGGCGAGGCTGGCTCATGCCCTGACCCCACTCCCTCTCTCTGGGCCCTCCCCAGCCCCCAGCCTGCTGCCCTCTTCTTGTGATCTGAACATATGCCTCCTGTTTTCTGCTCACCCTGTTCCTTGTTCCTTCCTCCCAGGCACCATCTCCTTCCTCTCTCTCCAGGCCCAACCTGCAGGTCTAGAAGAGTCTGTATGGCTAGAGAAAGGGACAAGAATGGCTGGAAGGGAGCAGGGGCAAGAGAGGACATGTGTCTGATTGGTGGTACAGGTATTCCCTTCTTTTCAAAAGTTTGCTTTATTCCACTTTCATTTTCATGGGAGACCTACATTGATTAGTAACTGTTTTCAGTAATGGAAAGAAATTCGAAGAGTTTTACAAGACAAGTAATTGCTTCTTTACACTATTTTGGCTTATGAAAAGGTTTCATAGGAATGCTCTTCTTGCAGACAATGGGGTGACCTGTACTGGACCCCGTTTGGTGGGCACAGCAGGTCTGCTGTCCCATGTTGTCTGATCTCAAGAGCATGGCACACAGAAGGTGCTCAGGAGATGGCAGCGGCAGGAGTGAACAAATGCCGAGTGAGTCCTAAAGGGCTGATGCGGGAGCCTCTCCTGTCCTTGGAGCACGCAGTGGGAGCCAGGAAACGCCTTCCCCTTCACAGCGGCCAAGACCGAGCCCCAGAGACGCGACAACCCAGCCAGGCCAGGCCAGAGAGGATGGGGAGGGAGCGTGAGAGAAGCCAGGGTGTTCTCAGTGAGCCCTGTATTCCTGTCTTTCTCATCCCCAAGACTTCTCTGGCCCCCACTGTGTACCAAAGAGGCTCCGGTCCAGGTGAGTGAGATGGTGATGGTTCTGGGAGGAACCAGGGTAGTATCCATCAGTCCAGCTTTACTGGTTATTAAAATACTGTAATAGTTCTGTGCTGGTTGACTAAGAGCTATTGTCTTGAAGCCCCGAGCCCCAGGCCCCGGCAGGCGTGGCCTCACCCTGGCTTGCCCTCCCCCATAAACCAGCACTGGAGTCAGCCACTGGCCCTCTGGATGGCCTCTAGGATCTGCCCCTAAGGCTGGTTCTGATCTGTCAGTTTCGGTGTTTTGGAGCGTCATCCTGGGTATGTGTGACCTTGATTTGAAGCGTCTGGCTCCTGTCATCCCTTTGCTTGTGGCTCTGACTGGTCAGGCAGGCTGAGACTGAAGCTGTCCCCTCGGTGTGCCTTGCGCTGTGTGAGCCCCCGGCAAAATCCAGCAGAGATGCCGCTGCCCAGCTCAGTGCCACCCCCTCCCTCTCTCTCCTGCAGGCAGCCATGAGGTCCAGCCGTCCTGAGCCGGATGCCCCGGAACACCTCAATGCCCACCCTCAGCCCCTGTCCCGAAGTTCCTCCAGCCTGATGGGCGAAGGCCGAGGGCAGAGGCCAGAGTATCGCAAGAGAGCCAGCAGCGTTGTATGGCAGGCCCAGCTGGGCGGGGCCAGCACTGGCGCCCAGGGCCCGGAGGCGGAGGGGCAGCAGGCTGAGCGCGCGGAGCAGGCACGAGCCTCCAGCCCCCAGTTGCAGCCCAGCGCTGCGGGACACTGGCGCCGCAGCACTGTGGGCGACGTGTCCACCGTGGGCGGCGGTGACCTGAGTCACTCGCAGGACCCCAGTGCTGCCGCCGTGCAGAGGAGCCGCTCGGACCTGGTTCGCAGCACCCAGATCCGGGGTCACAGCGGTGCTCAAAAAAAGGCCAGCCTCAGCTGCTCAGCCCTGGGCAGCTCGCCTGTCCATAGGGCTCGGCTGCAGCCCAGCAGCACCTTGGGCCAGAGTGGCCAGACCCCTGCAAGCTTGGAAAGGGACCTGGCTCCAGAGGACAAGACTTCAAACTCAGCCTGGACACTGGAGAGTCAGGTGTGGGTGCCACCAGCTGTCTTGGGAGGCACAGTGACCCACAGCAGCAGCCCCAAAGCCACTGGCCAGTCGGCCACCACCTTCTGCCACTCTTCGTCTCCAGTAGCCCTGCTCTGTGGCATGAGGGAGGTGGGGGCAGGCAGCTGCTGCCATGGCTTGCCTGCCCCAGGGATTCTGGCCTTTCCCAAACTAGTGGCATCAGTGAGTGAGTCTAGGCTGCAGGCTCACCACGGGGTGAGACTCCAGTGTACATTTCCTGGGGGGCTTCCTGGGCTCTCCCACTGCTGTGCCCACCCTTGGGGCCCCACAGGGTTAGCCACGGAGCCTCGTGCCAGGACCAAGGATATGTGGACCATGACCTCTGCAAGTGACTTGGCCCCAGTCTTGGCTTCCCCTCTGTCAGCCCAGGATGCTGGTGTTCAAGCAGCCCCCAAGGCAGTCTGCAAGGCAGTGGCCACTAGCCCGCCTCTGGAGGCCCCTGTGGCCCTGCACACGTTCCCGGAGGTAACTCTGGAGTCCAGCCTGGCAGAGGCGCCATCTCCTGTGCGGGACGTACGATGGGATGCTGAGGGCATGACGTGGGAGGTGTATGGAGCTGCAGTGGACCCGGAGGTGCTCGGTGTGGCCATCCAGAAGCACCTGGAGATGCAGTTTGAGCAGCTGCAGCGGGCCCCTGCCAGCGAAGACAGCCTGTCTACTGAGGGTAGGAGGGGGCCACTTCGAGCCGTCATGGAGTCCCTGCGGCGCCCCAGCTGCTGTGGCTGCTCCAGTGCAGCCCCCGAGTGAGCTGCAGCGCCTGGCGCCGCCCGGGGTGCATGGACTCAGCCCCAGGGACGGTGGGGTCCCCATGCTCTTTGGATCCACAGGCACCCACTGACATGTCTCTGTCCTCTGCTGCCCACAGGTCACAGGACTGCAGCCTGGGGGTTCCCTCCCCCCGGCAGTCGGGCTAGTTTATAAGGGCTTGATTCCCAAGAGCCACATGCAGGCTCTGAACTTTGGGACAGTTTCAACACTGTGCGTAAGGGGGATCCTGACTTCTCTGTAAAAACCTTGACCTTCTATCCAGTCTGTGTTCAGAACTCTGCCATGATTTCCCCCAGGCCTCTTTGTGGCTTTATTTTCACAGCAGTGCTGAGATGCAACAAATTCCTCATGTAAGAGGTGGGGTCTCAAGTGGCAAGTCTGTCTAAGCCTTTAGGGAAGGGAACTGACATTGTCGAGGCTTCCTGCGTGCCACACACTTGTCAACTCACTTTGCTGAGTCTTCACTGTGTTATATAGACATAACCACAGACATCTGGCAAGACTGCAGCTGCCAGGCCCAGGTTGGACAGCTCACGGTGGTGGGCAGAGCCAGGGGCTGGCTGAAGCCTGGAGCATTTTCCTGCCGCATGTGGTTGGCAGAGCAGGGCAACCGTGAACAAGAATTTATTGAGCCCATATTCATTGCCAGGTTTTGTGGATTCCTTGGGGAAGAAGCTGCCTGTGCCCTTGTTGAGCTCACCGTGTATTGAGCATTATAGAGGGCTTCAGGCTACTTCTCGGAGCCAACCGCCTGGTAGATGATTGTGTTAGGGTCTGGCAAAGGTTAGTGCCCTGCTGAGAGTCACTTGGCATGGGAAGGTGGAGTGAGGACCCACATGCAGCCCTGCCAGTGACATGGTCCTGTTCCTGGGCCCCCTTCTGCACCCGGGAACCCAGGATCTGACAGCCAGCATATTCCCCATCCCCAGGGGACCAGCACTCGAGGTGGAGATGACTCGCAACAGTGGGTTAACTTTTAAAGCAGTAGTGACAACAGGCCGGAGAAACCAGGTGAGAAAGGCGGGTTTCAGGTCAGAATGCTCCCAAGAGCCAGCATGGGCTTTCATATTCCAGAATGCAAAGAGCCAGCCAGCATGGGGCTTTCATATTCCAGAATGCAAAGAGCCAGCATGGGGCTTTCATATTCCAGGGTGTGACTTTCTCGCTCCCAGCTGAGGCTGGGTAAACTGCCACTCCTGCTTGACAATGACAGCAGATCAGAGCTGCTTCTGAGGGTGGCCTGGGGCAGAGGGGTGGTGTGGTGTGCAGGAGGGGACTTGACTTTATCCCCCTTTTAAAATGTGATCAAGCAGGTTGTCATGAGGGTCTTGACACCATGTAGCCTGGGGGCCTGGGCCTGTCCATCCCTCCATGTGTGGAACGGGGCAGGCGAGTCCACTCTTGGGAGTGACACGTGGGCACCAGGGTGTCCTCATCTCTGGCCCCACACGGGAGCACTAAGAACCCCAGCTGTGGGGACACGAGGGGAGGGGTGATGAACTGGCGTAGGAAGTCACCTTCACACAGGGCCAGAGCTGAGCAGGGTCCTGAGAGCACAGTGAGGCTGGACGGGTGGGTGAGTGGGACGTGGCATACTAGGCAGAACAGCCTGGTCAGAGGCTTTGGAGGTTCCTGTCCTGCCCGGGTTGTGGTGAATCACTGAAGTACAGGCTATCTTGGGGTGTTTGTCGGGTTGGGAGGCTGGTAAGGGGGTCCCAACTGTGAAGCTCCTGCTGTGACTATGGAAGGGGACTTTATAGGAGCTGTGGGTGCAGGAGTGGGGCCAGATTTCATCACAGAGATGTCCCTTTGGCTGCCATGAGGGGAGTCATGTGGAAGAAGTTGGAGGCGGGAGCCTGAGCCGGGGGGAGGGGTACTTGGGTTCGGGAGCCAAGGAGGGGCCTGTTGGGGGAATGGAGTGGGTAGCCTGGGGCTGAGCACACATGCTCACACACAGTGTGTGGCGGATTTGGGAAGGAGGAGTTGCAGAAAGCTGCGGTTTCCAGTTTGAATAAAAGGAGATGAAGCTACCATGTGGGACAAGGTGGGAGGCACGGAGGGGCAGGTAAAGGGCCATATGCCTCAGGGCTTCGTGGGCACCAGTGACACCTTTCATGAAGAGACTTTCTCCTCTGTCCTACACAGGCCATCATGCATTTATTCTCCATATACCACCTCTATGTGCTACACCTGGTATGCCAAGATGGCAGGCCGGGAGGCACCCTGAATGGGAAGGGCCAGCCCAGCCTCCCACCTGCCTCATCACAACCGAGGTGAAGGTTGGCAGGGTGGTGCTGGAATCCAGCCTGGCCTGTGTCTGACTTTGGTGCTATGTGTAGCTGGGGCCCACAAAACCCCCCCCCCCCCCAGGTAAGCTTGCCACCCCCAAACAGTGGAAAAAGAGTGTCCTTGGCCTCACTAGCCCAGGCTGCACAGCCTCTGCGGATAGGTCTACTTGGAGAAGCTGAAGCTTCATTTCCAAATTCAGCCTGGAGACCCAATCCACCACCCCACTTCCTGGGCCAGGCCTGGCTGGCAGTGGTTGAGGGTCCCAGGACATGACCAGCGACTTCCTTTATTGAGCTCCTTCTCTCAGACTCCAGATTTCTGTCCAGACTCAGGCCTGGCTCTAGGAGGTGGTGGATTTCATTGTGTGTACATTTGTTTTGTTTAGAATTTGAAATAAAGTAACGGAGGTCACAACTTTGCCAGGGAAGGATTTTGTTCTGGTAGATTCTGTCCCATAGAACATCCTCCAGATTCTTAGAGCTCCCCGTCCAGGCAGGAATCTCCTTCCCCCACCTCCAGGGACTCTCCCTTCTGTCCACTGGCTGTCCATCCTGAAGGCCTGGGCCCCCGACAGCAGAAGCTGGGCTCCCTGACGCTTGTCCCCGTGGGCCTGGCTAGGACACAGGGCGTGCATCTTCTGTCCAAATCCAAGTCTGCGATCACCCCCGGAGGGGTCACCAGTTCACCCGGGGAAGCAGCCGTCCCTGCCAGAGTGTAGGCTGCTGGTGGCCCGAGATCACAGTGTTGGGGGAGGGAGAAAAGCAGAGAATGGCCCTTTCTCACTGTGACATCAGCTCCTGAGTTCGCTGAATTGGGTCTCTGTGCCCCAGAAGTATTGAATTTTTACTTCACTGTGGGCCAGTGAGGTCTTCCCAATACAGGTCCTGACCCACGATATGGAGGGGCTACTGTAGTTTAGTGGAGTAAAACTCGAGTTTGAATCCTGGGTCTCACCTATAGCTATGAGACCTTGGGCAAGTTACTAAAACCTCCCTGGTCCTCAACTTCCTCATCTACGAAACGGGGATACTGACGGTGCCGCCGCCTCTGGTTCGCTGCCTGGANTGGAGGAGGGGGCCTTGCTGGGGCGCCTGGGGCTGCCTTGCCAGGTTGTTTCTGTTGCTTTTGTCCAAAGAGAGAGCACTTTCCAGTGGTCCTGCCGGCTGAGCGAAGAGGCTTTGGTCTGGCTAGAAGGGCACCCTGCTGGTCATCAGTTTTGGTGACCTTTATGGGGCCCTGAAAAAGTTGGCTTAAAGCTCAGCATTCAGAAAACTAAGATCGTGGCATCTGGTCCCATCACTTCATGGCAAATAGATGGGGAAACAATGGAAACAGTGAGAGACTTTACTTTGGGGGGCTCCAGAATCACTGGAGATGGTGACCGCAGCCATGAAATTAAAAGATGCTTGCTCCTTGGAAGAAAAGCTATGACCAACCTAGATAGCATATTGAAAAGCAGAGACATTACGTTGCCAACAAAGGTCCGTCTAGTCAAAGCTATGGTTTTTCCAGGAGTCATGTATGGATGTGAGAGTTGGACTGTGAAGAAAGCTGAGTGCCGAAGAATTGATGCTTTTGAACTGTGGTGTTGGAGAAGACTCCTGAGAGTCCCTTGGATTGCAAGGGAATCCAACCAGTCCATTCTGAAGGAAATCAGTCCTGAATATTCATCGGAAGGACTGATGCTGAAGCTGAAACTCCAGTACTTCCACCACTGGATGGGAAGAACTGAATCATTGGAAAAGACCTTGATGCTTGGAAAGACTGAAGGCAGGAGGAGAAGGGGACGACAGAGGATGAGAAGGTTGGATGGCATCACTGACTCGATGGATGTGAGTTTGAGTAAACTCCAGGGGTTGGTGGACAGGGAAGCCTGGTGTGCTGCAGTCCATGGGGCTGCAAAGAGTAGGACACAACTGAGCGACTGAGCTGAACTGATGATGGGGCCCTGGCTGGCTAGGTCGTCCAAGGGACAAGCTGGGTGCGTGCGGCTTCAGGTACGCCTTTTCTCTTTCATGTTTTCCTCCTGCTTGGCTTGTGATTAGGCTGGGGCATGGCCTGGGCCTCAGGAGGGGCACACCATGCTGTCTTGTCTCTGCTCCCCTCCTGTGTGGAACTGGACTTGTGTCTCAGAGGCAGGGCTGGGGTCAGGCGGAGGAGACTTCTGAGAAGACTTATGAGACCCCGAAAAAGCCTCAGTTAGGCTCAAGTAGGGAGACTCTGCTGGAGCTAGAATTTTCCATGGCTTACCAAAGAACTGTACTTGGGGTGCTCGAGTCTAGCTGGGGAGGAGTGGGCCTCTCACCCCAGGCCCACTTGGCTTCCCTTGTGGCTCAGCTGGTAAAGAATCCTCCTGCAGTGAGGGAGACCTGGATTCGATCCCTGGGTTTTGAGGATCCCCTGGAGAAGGGAATGGTTGCCCAGTCCAGTATTCTGGCCTGGAGAATTCCATGGACTACAGTCCATGGGGTTGCAAAGAGACACCTGGCTGAGCACCTTCACTTTCACTTTTCAGGCCCACTCGGCCTGTGGCCTTTAGCCTTCTGCTTCTGTTGACATCTCAGTTTTAGCTGTTCAGGCTCTGGGAAGGTAGTTGACAAGGGAACCATTTTGTTGCAAACTTTGTGGCTTTTGTAAGCCCAGTTTGTATCTCTTAAGGACGACTCTCTTTGATTTTTTTCCCTTCAGACTTGGGGGAATTCAGACACTTCTTGAGAAGATTTCAACCCAACTCCCTCTGCCCTGATACAGTTCCCTGGATTGCACGGCTGTGGTTGCAGAGGGGCTGGGACCCAGAGCTGGGCGTCGGGCCCCAGGCCGCCGATCATGTTGGCCAAGGGAATTTGGTGCAGGGCTGGTACCCAGGCAGCCAGCCGGCCTCGGGAGCCCGCGCGCCCCTGGTGGCCGCAGAGTCGCCTTTCAGAGGCACCCGGCCGCGCTGGTTGGGGGGCACCGGCCCCGCCCCGCCCCCGGCGGTCTGGCCCGACCGCCCTCCCCTCCCGCCCTGGTTCGGAGACTCGGGGCGGGGTGCGGGAAGGGCCGCCACTGCCAAGTTCGGTCCCTCTGCCGTCTTTCCCCCTTCCGCCACTCCTGATTCTCCACGCCAGCCAGGACTCCTAAGGGGAAGATTCCAGAGAGGAAGAAAGAGCTGGAGAAGATGGAGCGGGTGGAGTCCAGGCAGGGCTGGGTGCAGTGAGGGGTGCAGGTGAGGGGCAGGCTCGAGACAGGGAAGGGGAGGCGGAAGTGGGGGTGGCGGGGCAACTTCGGCTTTTAAGACAGAAGGCCGCTTCAGTGTACTCACACCTATGACTCCAAGTGTGAGTTTTACCCGTCCAGGGGGCTGGGTGCAGGAGCCTTACTTTGCAACCCTTCTGTCTTTACATTTTCCCAGAGTTTCTGAATGTGCCCTGTGGCCGCAGTCCATGGGAGTCCTCTTCCCGGGCCATGGAGAGAGCAGGTGTGGACAGCCAGGAGTGTGCCTCCCTCTTGGGGCTCTGGCCCTGTCTGACAGAGGGCGTATAGGGGACAGTGGGCTTGAGGAGGGGGCCCCGAGCCAGAGGGGACTGGCAGCAGCTGGAGCCTAAAGTTCACTGCAGTGAGGGCTTAGGCTGGGGTCTTTCCCCTGCCACTTCCTGCCTGGCGTGGTTTCCACCGCTCCGTCTGGTGCCCAGGGCCAGCTGGGTGTGCCAGGGGTGATGGCAGCCGAGAGAGGTTGGAGGCAGAGCCTGGTCTTTGCAGCCTGTCAGGCAGGAAGACCAGACGGAGCCTCTCAACTAAGTGTGGCTGAGGGATGTGTCTGGGACCAGAGCAAGAGCAGAACCTGCACAGATTGCAGGGAGAGGGAGTGGCTGTGCCCCCGACAAGCCCCTCTCTCATTCCAAGCTCAGAAAGCCTCCCTGTGGCCGTCTCTCCTTGAGGACATCATTTTTAAGTTGGAATATCGTTGTGTCTGTCTGCCTACAATGTGGGAGGCCTGGGTTCGATTCCTAGGTGGGGAAGATCTCCTGGAGAAGGAAATGGCAACCCCTCTTCAGTATTGTTGCCTGGAAAATCCCATAGATGGAGGAGCCTGGTAGGCTGCAGGCCATGGGGTGGCAAAGAGTTGGACACGACTGAGCGACTTCACTCGAGCACGATGGTTGCTTTACACTGGCCGTCTCTGCTGCACAGCAGAGTGAATCAGCCTTCTGTATACACACCCCCCCTCTTTTCTGGATTTCCTTCCCACTCAGCTCAGGCTTCCCTGGGGGCTCAGAGGTGCCTGCAGTATGGGAGACCTGGGTTCCTTCTCTGGGTCAGGAAGATCCCCTGGAGAAGGGAATGACTACTCACTCCAGTATTCTTGCCTGGGGAATTCCATGGACGGAGGAGCCTGGTGAGCAACCGCCCATGAGGTCCCAAAGAGTCGGACTCGACTGAGTGACTCACACTTTCACTTTCCACTTAGGTCACCACAGAGCACGGTGTGGAGCTCCCTGCGCTATACGGTAGCCTCTCTGTAGTATCTGCTTTATACACAGTGGCGTGTATATCTGTCACTCCCATCATCCCAGTCCAGCCCATTCTACCCCCGCCTTGCCCCACTGGCGTCCATATATTTGTTCTCTGTGTCATGTCTGTGTCTGTTTTTCAAATAAGATCATCTACACCGTTTTTCTAGATTCCACGTATATACTTTGCTGCTGCTAAGTCGCTTCAGTCATGTCGACTCTGTGCGACCCCATAGACGGCAGCCCAGCAGCCTCCCCCGACCCTGGGATTCTCCAGGCAAGAACACTGGACTGGGTTGCCATTTCCTTCTCCAATGCATGAAAGGGAAAAGTGAAAGCGAAGTCGCTCAGTCATGTCTGACTCTTAGCGACCCCATGGACTGCAGCCCACCAGGCTCCTCCATCCATGGGAGTTTCCAGGCAAGAGTGCTGGAGTGGGTGCCATCGCCTTCTCCGCACATATACTTTAATATACGACATTTGCTTTCCTCTGGCTGAACTTCGCTCTGTAGGACAGTCTCTAGGTCTGCCCATATCTCTGCAAATGACACAGTCTTTTTATGACTGAGTGCTGCTGTGTTGTCTATAGACACCACATCTTCTTGATCTCTCTGCCTGTTGACCAGCACTCAGGTAGCTTCCGTGTCCTGGCCATTGTAAATAGTGCTGCGTGAGCACTGAAGTCGTGTGTCTTTTTGAATTGTGGTTTTCTCTGATCCTCGGGAACTGTTTTAATTGCCAGTAATTGAATTATGAACCAAAAGTTACCTAAAGGATGAGAATGTTCAATTCCTCACATAATTATTTCACTTAAGAATCTAGGAGGTCGTTGCTCTAGAGAAGGCTCAGCAGTTCAGTGAAGATTTCAAGGGTTCAGAGTCTCTCCGTAACTGCTCTGCCGTCCTGAGGGTGGGCAAGGGCTGTCTTCATGGACACGGAGGGCTGCAGCACTCCCAGGCACCACGTGCTCGTAATAAACACGGGCCCTACAATCTGCCCCAAGAAATCACACACAGTTCACCAACTGGAAAAAAAACCATCTTTCTATAGCCTGTCAATGAAAGGAATGATAATCGTGGCTACCACACTGTGACACCAAGGAATGGCAGGCGCAGTGATGATTTTCTGCATACTTACCCCATTTGCCTCTCACAATTTGCCCCACTTCCCAAAGACAACGGAGGTTCGGAGAGGCCAAGTAATCTGGCCTGCTTTATGGCCGGGAAATGAGAGACTGGTATTCAAACTCCAGTCTGTGTGACTCTAGGCCTGTTTTTTTGCCTTTTTAAAATGAAAGAAATGCATATTTACGGTAAGACTCTCAAACAGTACTGACCTTGACTTTTCGTTTTTCAACACTGTATGTGTTCATAATAAGAATTTTAAATAGTGTAAAGTGTAGAGTGAAATTTGCCTTGTTCCTCACTGGGCAGTTCCCACAGTTCCCACCCGGAAACTTCCTCTGTAATCATAAACTCAGATTTCTAAATATTTTGTCTAAGTTAGGTCAATTTAGACACTATTGTGCATTTATTTTTAAAAATTAATGTATCTTGCAGATATAATGTTGCCGTATATAGATTCTGCTTTCTTTTTTGTGGATATGTTGTATTACATAGAATGTAATTGCTTTTTAAAAAAATAATTAAACTAGTCCTTTCTGCTGGAATCTGTTATTTCCTATATTTTTTGACATTAAAAACATGTAAAAATAAATATTATTATGTGTACAGTTTTGTGTACATGCATAAGAATAAAATTTTCAACNATCTGTTATTTCCTATATTTTTTGACATTAAAAACATGTAAAAATAAATATTATTATGTGTACAGTTTTGTGTACATGCATAAGAATAAAATTTTCAACTGGTGGTACATATAAAATATCTATATAATTGGCAAATTGGTCTTCAAAAAGGTTGCGCAATAATACATGAAAATTCTTATTTTCTCAGACTTATACCAGTGTTTGAGTCTTATCAAACTAATGTTTTGGCTAATTTGATAAGTGAAAAATAATAATGCTTATTTTGATTTGCAATTCTTTTACTATGAGTAAGATTCTGTTTAGCCAGGCCGCCTAGATGAGAATTCCTGTTTGGTCCTCGGAAGTTGTGTGATGTTGGGTGAGTTGCTGAGCCCCATGATTTCAGTTTCTTCCCCTGTTAAATGGGGATATGAAAATGGCCTTACTAGTTGGATTTCAGGGTTTAATGACATCACACATGTAAACTGCTAGCATAATTCCTAGCTCAAAATAAGGGCTAAGTAAATGTTGTAGCTGTTACTGTTATCTACTTACAGACCACTTGAATCTGTTTACGATCTGCCTGAATATATCTATATTCCATTTGTGTTGTAATCTTCTTCTTGATTTGTTAGAACTCCTTTTATATTAATAACATGGTCCTTTACATATTTGTTACAAGTATTCAGTTCAGTTCAGTTCAGTAGCTCAGTCGTGTCTGACTCTTTGCGACCCCATGAATCACAGCACGCCAGGCCTCCCTGTCCATCACCAACTCTTGGAGTTCACTCAGACTTAGGTCCATCGAGTCCGTGATGCCATCCAGCCATCTCATCCTCTGTCGTCCCCTTCTCCTCCTGCCCCCAATCCTTCCCAACATCAGAGTCTTTTCCAATGAGTCAACTCTTTGCATGAGGTGGCCAAAGTACTGGAGTTTCAGCTTTAGCATCATTCCCTCCAAAGAACACCCAGGGCTAATCTCCTTCAGAATGGACTGGTTGGATCTCCTTGCAGTCCAAGGGACTCTCAAGAGTCTTCTCCAACACCACAGTTCAAAAGCATCAATTCTTCGGCGCTCAGCTTTCTTCACAGTCCAACTCTCACATCAGGTTGGTACAAAAGTAATTGTGGTTTTGCATTGTTGAACTTTGCTGTTGGATATTAGAATACATTTAAAAATAAATGTGATTATGTTATACATCATTTTAATGTGCATTTCTCACTTTATTTTTTTTGCTAATGACATTACTTGCCATTTATTTTATATTTATTTTAGACTATAGAAGTGATGTTAGGCAAAAAGCAAATTTGAGTTTTTTTTTTTTTAAATTCAAGTTCAAAATGGGTCATAAGTCAGCAGGGAGAACTCAGAACATCAGCAATGCATTTGGCCCAAGAACTGCCAAGAACGTACAGTGGTGGCTCAAGAAGTTTTGCAAAGGAGACAAGAACCTTGAAGATGAGGAGTGTAGCGGTGAGCCACTGGAAGTTGACAACAACCAGTTGAAAAGCATCATCGAAGCTGATCCTCATACAACTACACGAGAAGTTGTTGAAGAATTCAACAATGACCTTTCTATAGTTGTTTGGCATTTGAAGCAAATTGGAAAGGCAAAAAAGCTTGATAAGTGGGTGCCTCATGAGGTGACTGAAAATCAAAAAAAATAATTGTTTTGAAGCATCTTCTTATTCTTTACAACAAAGATGAACTATTTCTCTATCAAATTGTGACGTGTGACAAAAAGTGGATTTGATATGACAGCTGGTGACAACCAGCTCCGTGGTTGGACTGAGAAGTTCCAAAGCACTTCCCATAGCTGAACTTGTACCAAAAAATGCTCATAGTCACTGTTTTGGGAGTCTGCTGCTGGTCTGATCCACTACAGCTTTCTGAATCCCAGTGAAACCATTGCATATGAGAAGTGTGCTCAGCAGATTGATGAGATGCACTGAAAACTTCAGCGCTCTCAGCCTGCACTGGTCAGTAGAAAGGGCCCAATTCTTCTCCACAACAACACTTAACCACACATCACATAACCAATGCTTCAAAAGTTGAACCAATTGGGCTACAAAGTTTTGCCTCGTCCATCTGACCTCCCGCCTATCGACTACCACTTCTTCAAGGATCTCTTGACAACATTTTGCAGGGAAAACACTTCCACAATCTGCAGGAGACAGAAAATGCTTTCTAAGAGTTTGTTGAATCCCAAAGCACGGGTTTTTATGCCCTGGAAATAATTTCTCATTGGCAAAAATGTGTTGACTGTATTGGTTCCTATTTTGATTAATTAATTTGTGTTTGAGCTTAAGAACGGTTTAAAAATCACAGTCCGAAACGGCAGCTACTTTTGTACCCACCTAATACTTCTGTTTACATTAGACACTTTTTTCAGAGCAGTTTTAGGTTCACAGCAAAATTGAGAGGAAGGTCCAGAGTTTCCCCACTTGCTTCCTGTTCCCGCACGTGCACAGCCTCCCCCATTACCGACATCCTCCCCCAGAATGGTACATTTGTGACGACCGATGAGCCTACGGTGACCTATCTTTATTACCAAAAGACCCTCGTGTATATGAACGTCCGTTCTTGGTGGCGCTGGATACCCTGACCCTCTCAGCCTTGATGGGGCTGCCTCCCCGGTGGCTCCCTTCTAGGGACTGCAGCAGCGGCTGTCCCTGAGAGTGCCCCGCATACAGCACAGGTGCTGGGCCGGCCATCCTCCCTGAGCCGACCTTGGGGACTGAGACCTGGGGGAAGAAAGCATTTTCCTGCAGCTCCTTGTTGGCACTGCAGCCTCCTCTGGCGTTTCCGTGCTGCTTCCATCCTGACCCAGCTGAAGGCTTCTGGCCTTGTCCCTGCTCCACTGGTGCTGTTGGTGGGGGTTGGGGTGAGGGTGGGGCGCAGGCATCCCGGCCAACCCAGCCCGCAGGGGTCCATGACTTCTGTACCCACAGTCAGTGGTTGTCGGGCTCAGGTGGGGCTCCCCCACATTCTGTTTTAGCGGATGACATAAGGGCAAAGGCTGCCCCCCTCTCTCAGCTTTCGTTGTCAAGCACTCATGAAGCAAAGCCTGTGTGCAAGGAAGTGGGCTCCAGAGATGCAGAGGTGAGAGCTCTGTGGAGCATCCTCCCTGTCCAGGACCCCTTGGGCATCCTGGATCCAGCCCTGGGCAAAAGAGGAAGCAAAGCAGGGTAGGTGAGTAGCTGGGTGAGCATGCAAGATGCTGAGCTGCGCCCCCGCACGACAACCCAGAGTGCTCTGCCTCCAAAGCCAGGCTTCTCTGGGCCCCTGCTCCACTTCCCGCCTGGGACAGCCCAGCTCTGAGACTGACATGAAACATGGCACGGAGGACTGCAAGAGGTTTCTGACTCCCGCAGGCACACTTTCTGCTGTGGCCACTGCCTTTTATTTATTTATTTTTACGTTTCCATTTTTAAGATAATAGATTTACAGATTCATTGCGAGAGTCTAGAGAGTTCTTGTATACCCCTCACCCAGCATAGAGCCATGGTGTATTTATCCAAAGCTCAGAAATTAACCTTGGTACAAGACTAACTAAACTATAGGCTTTATTCAGTGGTCCCCAGGTTTCATTCTGACGTCCTTTTTGTTCCAGATCCCTTCCAGGAGCTCCCATTGTGTTCAGTGGCCACTGCCTTTTGATGCACCTGTGAAGTCCCTTCCCTTCCCTCCAGGCCTTTCCGTTCCCTCCAGGCCTTTCCCTTCCTTTTCTCTCCCACCTCCCCTCCCCAGCCCTTCCTTTCTGTCAGACACGTTTCTACAGTGCCGACCACAGATGTTGGAGCTGTGGCTGTCGTTCTGGAGCAGCGCAACAGCAGCCCAGGGGCAGGACAGCGTTATGGGGTGGGGATGGCATGGGCAGGGTCTTTTCCCTCCTAGAGTCTCTGGGAACTGACTGTACACAAGAGGGCAGGCCACTGTGAAGATTTCTGGGTCCAACCTCCCTCTGGCCTAGCTTCTCTACTGAGGCCACTGGCTGGGTGGAAACACATCAAGCCTGGGGAGGAAGTGGGGACCTTGCATCTCCTGTGAGTTCAAGGCCTGTGGGCTAGGCGTGTGGCAGGCGTGCTAGGCTAGGCAGCCTCTTGATACCTGGAGACCCCAGTCCATTCCTTGGACCCATCTGTCCACCAACCTGCCTCACTGGGTCTTCAATGTGGGAGGCAAATGTGAGGAATGGTTCCTTGCAAGGAAGAGTGCAGAAGGAGTGGGGAAGTTGGGTAGGGGAGTTTCCTGGAAGCCCCCCATCACCAGCATTGGTCCCCTGGGGCCTGATACTTTATCCAAGTGGTCACACCCAGGATGTCCTCACAACACGTCTTCTGACCACTGGACCCTGAGGTCACACTTAGAATGTCCTCACGTCCCCTTGAGGGTCTGGTTGCTGCGAGACTGTCTGCCGTGAGGATCTGCGGATGCCTAGCTGGGCAGTGCTGTCTCTACAGTTGGGTGCTGTTTGGAGTTGGAGGGGTGTTGCTGCCGGAGCTGGGCTTGGGGAAGTCCAGCCCTGTGAGGCAGAGCCCCGCCCACACCCTCACAGGAGTAGGTGTTTTACATCTAATCATGGCCCAGGGTATTTAAGGCGGTGCCTGAGGCTTGCATGGAGAGAGACCGAGAGAGGAGGCTGGGGCTGCAGCAGGAAAGTCTGCTGGACTTGGTGACTCGGTGACTCAGTGAGTCACCACCTGCTGCTCTGAATTCAGGGGCTGCAGGTGGGGTAGGGCTTGAGGGTGGTCTGCGCTCCCCTTTGGCCCTGGCTTCTTCCTTCTTGGGGCCCAGGGGCTTGGAGGGGCAGTAGGAGGGTGCAGGGGGGAAGGACCCACTCACAGGTTCCTGTATTCCCAGCACGAAGTGGGGGAACCCCGCTGGGTCAGAGCCACTGAGCCCACAGAAGTCCCTGGGCCCCGGCTCATAGGAGCTGTGACAAACCCATCTTCTGTGCCGCTCACCAGTCTGCAGGTCAGGTCAGGGTCAGGGAGGAGCTTGCTGGCTGAAGTCTCATTATGCTGCGGGACCCCTGGGGCAGGGTGGTGTGGGTGAGCACTTGGGGGGCTAGTGAATGTTTGGGTGGCCTGATGAGCACTGGGAGCCTGCTGAGCGTTCGTGGGTCCTGGTGAGCGTTCAGATGTCTGGGTGAGGAGGGGGACTGGAATATTGGGTGGGTTCGCCACTGCGTGCGTGTCCATCGGTCCCTTCACCTGGGAACTGCTTCCTGAGCGTCTCTGGTGCCAGCTGCCGCGTATGCATGCGCGTGGAGATGGAGGAAGCGTCCCTGCAGGGTTGCAGGGGCAGCTTGGACGCCACCTAGCCACTGAGACAGGTCAGTGGGACTAGGGCCAGTCTCTTGAACCTGCTGCATTTTGGTAAAGCCTCTCCTGGTGCTCACCTGAGCCCCATGTGGACTGAGAAGGCAAAGGACGGAGTGGATTCAGCCGAGGAACGGCTCGGTGGGGAAGGGGTCAGGGCACACAGGTGCGCCCAGCTGACCCCCAGGGTTGCTGTCTGAGGGACTGAGGCTGGGGTTGTACCTGGGGAGTGGGTATTGCCTGGGAGGTTCTGGGTTTGCACTAGTGCAGAGCACAGCTGAATCTGTACTTGGAAACCAGAGGGTTGGGGTCTGTGGGCAAGGGAAAGGGTGGGTGGCCCACGCTGTGTGCCTGGGAGGAGGCGAGTGCCTGGCAAGCGCATGATTGGCGTCCGTGGGGTGGGGTGAGTTTCCTCCCACCGTGGACAAACTCATGACCTTGTCAAGTGGCGGCAAGGGGAGGATGAGGGACTTGTTACAAAGTGACCCGCAGATGCAGCAGAGGTCTGGGGACGTGGGCCAGGAGGGGCCAGGACACTCAATGCTCAGGTGCCCTGAGTCAGGGGGAGAGGCCTGGAGACATGGGGTCAGGCGCAGACAGGACTCGCTTGGTGTCGGGGGGCTTGTGTTCAGGGAGAGGTCTCCTTCTCTGTGACGAGGACACAGATGCACACAGGACCCCCAGTGATGACAGACACAAGCGTCCCCACGACGGTGACTCAGGCACCCCAGAAGGTGCCCTGCACGGCGGGGACACAGACGCTGCTACACAGCCCGTGCCGGGCCCTCCAAGGTGCGTTTTACTGTATGTCACCCCTGTAGTCTCTTGAGGCCTATAGAATAAAGTCAAATCCAGCTTAGAAAGGAAACTTTTATTTCAAAAGCATTATTACAAGGAGGCAGGGGGACCGTTACAAGGGGATGCGAGTGTACTCACGGGGGCGGGGATTATTCCCGGAGGGGAACCGCTGTATCTGTCCTGGGGGCAGTATTACTGGAGAGAGGTGACTCATATGATAGAGGGGGACAGGACAGGACAATAAGTGGGGTCTATAACAGTGTGGGGAGGCACTACTGTGGAGAGGGGACTCTACAATGAAGGGGGACTACCCTGCCCCGGTGCCAAAGCTGAAACTCCAGCACTTTGGCCACCTGATGCGAAGAGCTGACTCATTTCAAAAGACCCTGATGCTGGGAAAGATCGAAGGTGGGAGGGGAAGGGGAGACAGAGAAGGAGATGGCTGGATGGCATCACTGACTCGATGGACATGAGTCTGAGTAAACTCCGGGAGCTGGTGATGGACAGGGAGGCCCGGCGTGCTGCAGTCCATGGGGTCACAGAGAGTCGGACACGACTGAGCAGCTGAGCTGAGCTACTGTCTTGGGGCACATCACTAACGGGCACAGGGGGCGTCGACAGTGAGGGGGGCGCGCAACCTGGGAGCCGCTACAGTGGGGGAGGGGCCATTCCGCAGACTCGCCTGAACCGCTCTTTAGAGGGCGACTGTCACACTGCTGCTGAGTCGGGTCCGACTCTGTGCGACCCCATGGACTGCAGCCCACCAGGCTCCTCCGTCCATGGGATTTTCCAGGCAAGAGTACTGGAGTGGGGTGCCATTTCCTTCTCCAATGCATGAAAGTGAAAAGTGAAAGTGAAGTCGCTCAGTCGTGTCCGACTCTTAGTGACCCCATGGACTGCAGCCCACCAGGCTCCTCCGTCCATGGGATTTTCCAGGCAAGAGGACTGGAGTGGGGTGCCACTGCCTTCTCCAACTAGAGGAGGACTATTACTATTGAGAGAGGACTATTCGGGTGGAGGTGAGACTGTTAGAACAGATGGAGATCTACTGGTGTAGAGGGGGCCGGTCAGTGTACAGAGGGGATCACTACAAAGAGGACTCTCATGAAGGAGAGGGGACTGTTACCATGGGGGAGGGCTTTTGCTGTACAGGGGCACTGTTATACGGGATGGAGATCTCTTACTGCTGAGGGGGACCATGTTAAGAAGGAGCATTAGAGCCTTAGAGGGGACTGTTATTGTGGAGTGGGGACGGTAACAGCAGAGGAGCGCTGGTACGTAGGGGGGAGCTGACGATCAAAGGGGCTGAAGTGTGGGGACTGCAGAGAGCGGATGAGGCAATAGAGGGCTGTCGCCACAGAAGAGGGCCTCTGACGGCGGAGGGGTGTGACTCCAGAGGGTGGCGGCTGCCGTAGAGGGGCTATGGCAAAGGATTGTCACTCTGCAGGGGGGGCTGTTAGCGCAGAGGTGTTAACAGACAACAGGCGGGGCTGTACTGTAAAGGAGGGGACCATTACTGTAAAGGAGGGGCTTTAACAATTGGGAAGGACTCTTGTTGTAGAGAGGGAACTAGGACAATAGGGATAACTCCTGACGAAGTCTGCAAGCATCTGGATAGTTGGGGCAGAGGAGGTTTCTCCCTGGAGAGGAGCAAACACAAGTTTAAAGACCTGGGGTTGGATGACACGTGGGGCGACAGCACATGGATGAGAGGCCCCTCAGAGCAGTGGCTGCAGTTCGGGAGGGTCTGCATGGGTGACCGGCCCTTGTCCTGGCTGATCCTGGGAATGAGTGGGTCCGCTTCTGGCTGATGAGCTGGGGAGGGGCTGGGTTTGTGTGACTCAGTCAGGAAAGGGGGGTCCTGAGTCTCAGCTGGGTATTTGTGGGGAAAGGTCATTATGGGAAGCTGTTTCTGAACATGGAGTGAGGGGATCCCTGGACCTTCAGGTCCTTCAGTGTCGTCAAAAGGCTATGACAGGAGGCAGGGGACACTCTATACCCTGGGTTCTGCATGTGGCAGGAGGAAGGTGACACTCATACCCCGGGCTGTGACAGGAGAAGACACTCAGACTCCGACCTGTGATGGGGGTGGGGACATTATACAAACATAGGAGAGAACACGTCACTTATTCTGGAACCAGCATGAAGCCGCAGCAGGCCCACACCTACAGGCAGCATTGGGGCAAACCCACCTGAGAGGCAGTCTCACCCTTTGTGCAGCTGAGCAGAGAGCGCCTGCTCCATCCAGGTTCCCAGATGAAAACCACTGATTTCTTCATAATGGAGACAGTTTGTGTTTGGAGCCAGGGCCCACTGGAGTCAGGTTCTTCTCTCAGGAGCTGGAAGTTTTTTTTTTTTTTTTCCCTCCATCATATTTCAGAGACATTCCTAGTGCTGCTGGAAACATTGGAAACATTCTGAGATGAGATAATGTCAGAGGCATGTCCACCTTTAGAAGATGGACTTCAAAGAGACAGAGAAGGAATTCCCCTATATTCTAAAGTAAATGTTCTAAGAAAAGGGAAGGGGACAAGTCTTTATTCTCTGAGAATTAAGCCTGGAGGTTTAATTTGGATTTGCTCTTAAACTGCCCACTGTGAACCTCAGGTGGGTTGTGTAGAAACCAAGTTCTCCCATGCACTTTGCAAATTTGTCTGCACTGTGGATGACAGAGAGAGAGAGAGAGAGAGATGGGGACCCAAGCCTCTGGTGGAGGAAGGGTCTAATCCAATTTATATCACTAAGAGTTTTTGAAAATCATTTAAAGTTGATAATTTATCAGTACGAATCTGTGTTAGTTGGGGAGTAATACGTTGTCTATTAACAACAAATCCTAAGTAACGGTAAGGTGTAGAGGTTTGAATTTTTTCAGGGGCAATGATTAACCCAGAGTTTTTTAAGCATTGTGGAGCTATATCAGACATGTGTTGAGTTTCTAAAACAGATGGAGCTGAAAACAATATATCATCCATATAATGAATAACAAGAAAGTCAGGAAATGGTTTGCTCACAGGCTCAAGGGCTTTAGCCACGTAGTATTGACACATGGTGGGAGAATTCATCATTCCACAGCCCATTGATATTGCTTATGAGGCCCGATGTGATTAGAAAAAGGGAGAGAGAAAGCAAATCTCTCTCGGTCTAAAGGGTGTAAATGTATATTAAAAAAGCAATCTTGTAAATCAATAATAATAATGTACCAATTTTGAGGAATAGTCGTAGGTGATGGGATTCCTGGTTGTAATGCACCCATAGGTTTCATAGACGCATTAACTTTTCTAAGGTCTGTTAAGAGGCGCTGTTTGTTAGATCTATTTTTTATAGCAAAAATAGGAGAGTTCCAAGGAGAGCAAGATTCCTCAATATGTTTCAATTCTGATTGTGTGTCTATAAGTTCTTTAGCAGCCTGTAATTTTTCTTTCGTAAGGGGCCACTGCTCTGTCCAAATAGGCTTGTCATTCTTCCAGGTTATTTTAATACCTTGTGACTTAAAGATACATGTTAATTCCCTTTCAAGCGGAAATTGGTGGGTTTTGGACAAAGATCTGACATACCTCAGGTAACAAAATTCCCCCTTTCTGCCTTCTGAAGCTGCTTCCTGCTGGACAGAGGTGTGGTTTTCCCCCTGGACTGGAGGAGCAGAGCTATTCCTTGGTGAGTCTAAAATATATCTGATCGTCACCAGGCAACCGCCTCCGTTGCTCATATACCCTTGTGTTAGAATCATGTGAAGTCTGGCTTCAGTCAGTTTACAAACAGAGTTGACAAGGCACTTGAGGAGGCAAGGTCCAGAGATGAGCAGCAAGATAACAGCAGTTAGTGGGCCAAAAAATGGAAGATACTAGGTTAGACCAGGGAGGCTCTGTCTGACCATATTCCAGGTGGAGTTTGGAGCTGGACCTTGTATGTTATATTTTTGTAGCCTTTGAGCTGGCTCGCATATCTCTTTCATGTTTACCTCACTCTGACCAGAGTTGCCAACACACCTGCAGCAGGTTTTACTCATAACTGAACGTATTCCCCTTTGCTTAGCCAGGAGATAGTCGAGGACTACCTCCTCGACTATCTATGGTTCTCCTGGTAAATGCACCAGCTTCTAGCACTGATGATACAGTAGGAGTAAGAACGGCGGGAGAAGCCAAAAGTTTATATTATTTATTCGGGGAAATGGCATATCAGGTGCCCCAGTTACTAGTGGGACAAGTGAGTTTCTGAACTCTCCAACTGTACTGGGTGCAACTCTAAAGAAAATGATTACAAATGCAGGGTTGTTGTGACTGTGTTACAGATCTGGTCATCTCCAAGCAGTGCTCCAGGTTACAGATATCTATCTGTAGATAGTTGAGAACAACATCTATAGTGATTCCAGAGACGTGTAGAGTCCTCGTGAGGCACACTCTGTATTTTTACATAAGTCGTCAGGGCCTGATGCCAAAAGCCCAGCCTCCGTGCACCGATGCTGCGCTGAATCTCAGAGACAACAGTGTAGAAAGAAGCAGAGAAGAACAGCTTTATTGCTAGGCCAATGGGGACACAGAGGGTTCCGGCCCCTCGAAAACTGTATGTCCCCAACCTTGGGGGATATTATGGGCAGTTTTATAGGAACGGGGATGTGGAGATCTGGGTAGACACCTGACCTAGCCTCAGTCTTGGGAGCTTCATGGGGGACGCGGAGACCCAACCTGCCCTCAGTAGTGGGAAGCTCTGTGCTTTGGTCTAAATGCCAGTGCTCAGATGCCTGGGGTCTGGAGCTGAGATGGGCTTGTCTGAGTAACAGTGCTTCCCTCTGAGTGTGGTAACATGGCCCTCCCAGGGTCAGTGCTGTGGTAGGGGCCTTAGTTCTTACCCCCTGCGAGGTTCACATTCCCTGGGGCTGGGGGAGACCCCCCAGATGGGCTCCCCGGTAATATTCCAGTTCACCAGTAGGTGCAGGGTGAGCAGGGAGGCAGGTGTACCTGGTGAATCAGTTGCTGGTCATGTGGATCTGAGCTTAAGGCTGATGGGCAGCAGGTGAGGCTGCTGCTGTGCCCGCCTTCCAGTCGACCATTCTTATCCAGGCAGCTTCAGACCTCTTACTCCTCCTTCAGCCCTGTGGTCCCACGAGTTTTGTCAACATCTGAGCGAGAAAGGAAAGGGCCCAAGCCTGCCAGAACCAAGGTACTGTGTTCTACTTTAGCACGAAATCTTTCAAACAAAATAGCAGAACCGAAGTGTAAACAGAAGCAGACTGACGTCTCTGGGATGAGTGTTGGTAGAGGAGACAGGCCCTGTACTTCTTTCTACAGTCCTGGGAGGTCCCAGGGACCTGGCTTGTTCCCACACTGGGGGCCTACACTGAGGCAGTAGTGTCCTAACCAAAGGGACACGTGACCCCAGGTGCGGGATCTGGGGACTGTGCGGTCTCACCTCATTCACACAGGTCAGGGTCACGGGCAGGGGGACCCCGCATCTTGCTGTTTGTCCACAGTGTGTCTGAGGCTTCCCAACGGGGCTTCCCATTGGTGCCTGCCAATGCAGGAGACATAAGAGATGGGGGTTCAATCCCTGGGTCAGGAAGGTCCAGGAATAGGAAAAGGCAACCCACTCCAGTATTCTTGCCTGGAAAATTCCCTGGACAGAGGAGCATGGTGGGCTGCAATCCTTAGGGTTACAAAGAGTTGGATAGGACTGAAGTAACTTGGCACATGTGCAGTATGTAATGAAGGATGAGATTATTCCAAACCCTGGGTAAGGCTATCAAGACAGACTTCTGGGTGACCAAAGAATCAGAATAAGTGTTGGTGTAGGATTGGGTTTCCTCCTGCAGGGTCAAAGAAAGTAGTGCTTCAGTTCAGTTCAGTTCAGTCGCTCAGTTGTGTCTGACTCTTTGCGACCCCATGAATCGCAGCACGCCAGGCCTCCCTGTGCATCACCATCTCCCGGAGTTCACTCAGACTCACGTCCATTGAGTCAGTGATGCCATCCAGCCATCTCATCCTCTGTCGTCCCCTTTTCCTCCTGCCCCCAATCCCTCCCAGCATCAAAGTCTTTTCCAGTGAGTCAACTCTTCACATGAGGTGGCCAAAGTACTGGAGTTTCAGCCTTAGCATCAGTCCTTCCAATGAACACCCAGGACTGATCTCCTTCAGAATGGACTGGTTGGACCTCCTTGCAGTCCAAGGGACTCTCAAGAGTCTTCTCCAACACCACAGTTCAAAAGCAGCAATTCTTCGGCGCTCAGCCTTCTTCACAGTCCAACTCTCACATCCATACATGACTACTGGAAAAACCATACCTTGACTAGACGGACCTTAGGTTTCTGTTAAAAGTATGGTAATTCTGGCTGCTGAGACTGAGAGTGGTAACAGCAGTAATGCCGCTCTAACTGGGACAGATCAAACAAGTAATGGTGTTTGGCATTGGGATAAGTTTTCTGGTTTTATATTAAAGACTGTAGTATTAAAATTAATAGCACCGAGAATAGAAGAAGCACCTGCTCAATGTAAGGAGAAAACGGTTGGGTCAGCAGAGGCTCCCACATGGCCAGATTTCCAGCTAGAGCAGCTGAGTATGTGGTTCTCCTGGTGAATGCACCAGCTTCTAGCACTGATGATACAAGTAGGAGTAAGAACGGCGGGAGAAGCCAAAAGTTTATATTATTTATTCGGGGGAAATGGTATATCAGGTGCCCCAGTTATTAGTGGGACAAGTGAGTTTCTGAACTCTCCAACTATAATGGGTACGACTCTAAAGAAAATGAGTACGAATGCAGGGTTGTTGTGACTGTGTTACAGATTTGGTCATCTCCAAGCAGTGCTCCAGGTTAGCAGAGCTCTGCAAGGATTAGCAGACTCACAGTGGTGCCTGATATTCCAGGTCAAGAACCAAATGGTAAATGCCGAGTGTTGATACATCTGCGATTTGTTAAAAATGATCAGCAGTTTGTGAACAAAGACGACGTGGCTGAGCGAGCACGAGAGTATAAATCTAAGGAAGACTGAGCCTCTTTGCCAAATGCTGTGGTGAGTCAGCAGATTGAACTCTAAATTCATGTAAGGGCTTCACTTCTGCCTGCGCTTTTCTTCCCCTTTTCCCTTGAAGATGGGAGCAGATTGAAGCCAGTTAGTTGACTAGAATTTACCTGTTAACTTCCTGGGGTGGGAGCCCACCAATCGAGTAATAATTCAGCTTAATTAAAATGTCTCATTGCCATTCAAATGATGTAGGATTGAATCTTGCAATCCTTATTTTCAGGAATTAAGTAAATCACACTTGCTTAGAGTTTTTGAAAGCTCTTGGTCTAAATTTCTAATCCAGCACAGATAGAATAGATGTTAAGGGCACTAATAGTGTGGATATTATGATTAGTAATGATAGAAAAGTTATTTGCTTGGTATATTTGAAATTATTTGTGCTATTTTATTTTTGCATTGTTTACTAAAGGAATATAGTTAGTGAAGTGTAGTGTGTTAGCCACAGTAGAAGTGTGTGCTGAGTACTGTTCTGATGGCTGTTAGTGTCGGTAGAAAGAGGTTATCATTTTTGTTATTTCTTGGGTAATTATTCACTTGGTGAAAACTCTGACAGCTGTGGGAGACCTCCTAATGATACTATAATGGTGAGGATAAGTGTGATGGGAGGTGTTTTATTTCGTGTGTGTTACAGTCATTCTGTTGTGGTACATGAGTTGGGCATGAGAGTAAGAAGAAGACAGCGTTATAATATAAAATAGCACGTTTGGGATTGTTATGGTTGGGTTACACATTATAATAACTGTTATTCATCCTCTATGGGCAATTGACGAGCAGGCTATAATTTTTGCAGTTGAGTTTGTCAGAGTCCCCTGCAGCCTCCAGTTATGATTCATCATATTGCTATGACTAATAGTGGGTTTAAGGGCTTCCCTGCTAGCTCAGTGGTAAAGAATCCACCTGAGAACACAGGTTTGATCCCTGATCCGGGAAGATCCCACGTGCTGTGGAGCAGCTAAGCCCGCGCGCCACGACTGTCCGGCCTGCGCTCTAGAACCTGGAAGCTGCAACTACGCAAAGCCCTAGAGCCGGTGGCCTGCAGCAGAGAAACCTGCGCACCGCAGCTGGAGAGCAGCCCCTTTCTCTGCAGCTAGAGGAGAGCCCACGCCGCAACGGAGACCCCGCGCAACCAAAGTGAATAAATAAGCAAAATTGCTAAAAAGCAGAGAGCCCACGCAGCAACGGAGACCCAAGCGCAACCAAAGTGAATAAATAAGCAAAATTACTAAAAAGCAGAGAGCCCACGCAGCAACGGAGACCCAGCGCAACCAAAGTGAATAAATAAGCAAAATTACTAAAAAGCAGTATGTTTAGGCTGTGGGTGGTATAAAACTTGAAAGTGGGCAATTTTGTCCCGTTAACAGCATGAGACCGGCTGTTCATGGAATACCTCGTATTACTTCAGGCACTCAGAAGTGAAATGGGGAAAGTCCTGATTTTGTGACAACGGCATTATTATGATATATTAAAGATTTTCATAATTCATTGTGTTCATTACCCAGAGTCTATTAGACTAATGATATAGTCATTACAAGTAGTATTGATGTGGTGGGTTGTTTTAGAAAATATTTGTGGCATGCCTCTACAGCTTATGAGTTAAATGCTTTTATTAGAAGGGGGATAATATTAACCAGTGTGAGAGTGTTACTACAATTATGGTCCCTGAGATAATGGTCAGTAGAATGAGAGTGAAAACAATAGGGTTTGTTATTCAGGAAGGATATAAAACAATATCTTGGGGAGATGGGTCTGACAGCTTTTTTATCGGGTCTTACTGTAGCACATGGTAAAATGTGGTAGCGTGGGGAATGAAAACTCTAAAGAGTAGTCCAGTTCCTACAATTCTAGGAATAAGAGGGTTCAAACCGCCATTATTTACTCTCTCACAGTAACTCGCTTGTCATGCGTGTTGTGTTTTGGTGGGGTGTGTGCTGTGATGACAGGCAGTGAAACCTCTCGTGTACACAGGGCTAATATTAGTGGTAAATTTTTTTCGGTAAGATGTAGAAGTTAATCATATCAAAATGGTGGGGAGGATGCTCAGCTTCATAGAAAAGAGATTATGAGAAGCAGTGGTTCAGTGATGACGCTGTAATAACTCTGGCCTGCAGGGGTTGTGAAACGGTCCTAAAAATAAGATGTTGTGAGAAATGTTCTCTAGGGAGAACACATTCTCTAGGGAGAACAGGGCCAATGGGCTTGCAACCTTTTCTCCACTGAAACCAAATACAGGTTTTGATGCTGCTGCTGCTGCTGCTGAGTCGCTTCAGTCGTGTCCGACTCTGTGCGACCTCATAGAGGGGGGCCCACCAGGCTCCCCCGCCCCTGGGATTCTCCAGGCAAGAACACTGGGGTGGGTTGCCATTTCCTTCTCCAATGCATGAGAGTGAAAAGTGAAAGCGAAGTCGCTCAGTTGTGTCTAACTCTTTGTGACCCCATGGACTGCAGCCCACCAGGCTCCTCCATCCAAGAGATTTTCCAGGCAAGAGAACTGGAGTGGGGTGCCATCGCCAAGATTCTGTTTATTGAACACCTACTGCAGTGTTTCTTGTGTGTAGGCTTTTGTATGACTGGTGCCAGGGGTGTTGCTTAGAAATCTCTTTAATTAGCATTTCTCTAATCAATAACGATGTTGAGCATTTTTCAAGTGATTTTTTTTTTTTAAGAAAATGAGGTGAACTTAGGCCTTGAAATTGGCTTCTGGAGAATCGGCCCTACTTTAAATTCCTTTCCAGTTACCTATCACAGGGAATTCGTGAGAGGACGGGACATTTACAGCCCCAGAGGCCTCGTGAATATTAAGTGCCCAGATGTCCCCGTGTTAAAGTTGTTAGAAGAAATGGCCACAAGGCGGCAGCACTCCTTCATGCCGCACTGCGGTAACTCAGGCAACCAGAGCCTGAGAGCAAGTCCTGTTTCTGGGTGGTATAGTTGAGTGGAAAGAACCTGAGCAAACACCCAGGGCCTTGTATCTCATTAGCTCTTCCTCCTTTTTTTTTTTTTTTTAATTTAAATTAAAAAAATTTTTTTATTTACCACCAATCCCATAGCAATCCTAAGCCTGCATAAGCGCTATGTACAGGGCTCTGTTGTAGCTGTTGCTGTGTTTAGTGTGAAGGAGGATGGCAGTGGGCACCCCAATATCAAGAGCCCCCAATGTCAGGTGTTTTTTCAAAGCTCACCCTGCCCAGCAGGTCTGCCATCCTTTGGACGCACTGGGCTTGGGTAAGCTGTAAGAGGGCCAGCCTGCATCTGGGGACTGAGGTCCCACCTAGTGGGGACCTGACAATATACTTCCAAAACAGAACTTATCAGCTGGAATACAGTCCTCAGCCATCTCGGCCCCAGCACAGACCAGCATGGGACCAAGACTGTTTAGGTTCCAGAAATGGGCCGCCAGCCTAAGTCCCTGAGGCCTGTTGGGAATAGAGTAGTCATTACCTCTTTTCTTTCTTTCTTTTTTTCATATAATTTTAATTTCTCTAGTGCAGTATATGGAGAAGGAAATGGCAACCCACTCCAGTGCTCTTGCCTGGAGAATCCCAGGGACGGGGGAGCCCGGTCAGCTGCCGTCTGTGGGGTCGCACAGACTTAGACACGACTGGAGCGACTCAGCAGCAGCAGCAGCAGCGCGGTATATACAGTTCTGTGTTTGAGTTCTATGGCAGTTGATTCACTCATACGTGTGCCTGGGCCACTTTGACTCTTCAGGTTCTGTCCCCCGTAGGTTTCTACAGACTCTGCAGTGGAATTACCCGTGGTGTCCAGAGGGTCCTTGTTGATTATCTGTTTTATGAAAGTAGTAGTTTGTGTTAATCCTAACCTCCTAACTTCTCCTTTCCCCAACCCTACATTCCCTTTCTGGTGCCTAAGTTTCCGTTCCAAGTCTCTGAGTCTAATTTTGTTCAGTGCATGACTCGCTTTTATGAGACTTTTTACTCCACGTATAGGTGGCAACACGTGATGTCTGTTTCCCAGCCTGACTGCCTGGATTTAGTGCGGCACTGCAGATGACATCATTTTCCTCTGGTGTTTGCTGAGTCGTAGTCCGCTGGGTTTATGTAGCACATGATTTTCATCTGCTCATCTGTGGATGGGTATTTTTATTTTGCCCACGCCTTGGACATTGTACACACTGCCCCACCATCCGCTACAGTAGTGCTGTATTTTTCAAGGAATTTTATTCTCCAAATGTGCGCCTACCCAAGAGTGGGGTCTGAGGGAACTGGGATGTGGCGGTGGTCTCTAATTTTTCTTCAGGAGGATTGCCCCGCTCTCCCCCACAGTGGCTGTTAGCGAGTAACATGGCCACCAAGGCCGCAGCAGGGCCTCTTTTCTGCGTGCACTCTGGGGTGTCTGCTGTGGCTGACTTCCAGGTGACTGGTGCCAGGGGAGGCCTCTTCAAGTTTTCTCTCGTTGTTGTTCAGTGGCTTAGGGGTGTCTGACTCTTTGCGACCCCATGGACTACAGTACGCTGCCAGGAGCCAGCACACGAGATCCCACCCATGACAAGGTCATGAAGAGAGCCCTGACAGGCAAGGCGGATCGGGACTCGAGAGAATCCCTGGACCTGCTCGAGCATCTACCCCATAGCAAAACCTGTCTGTCTACTGTTTACTATTATGCCTTTCACTCTTCTGGCATTAACAGGGGGCTATCCCTGACCACCTTTCTCTGGAGAAAATCAACTTAGGGCTCTAGTTGATAAGTCTCCTGGGCATGAAAGGAATATTTCAATTCAAACCCCTCTGTTAGCAACCTGCATGGCAGGTTTATCCATATTCTTACAATTAACACACGTGATTGTTCACAACCTCCCAACCATGAAAGGCAGGGGAACTTAAACATCCTAAAGTCCTAATAGGCACAGAGCCCTTCAAGGAGTAAACATTATTAGAATAGTGCTGGTGAAGGATTTCATTGTTGAGCCAATGCTTGCTGCCAAGTTTCCATATCCCTTACCCATTGTGTGCCTGGGAGTATATTAGTTAATATAGTTGGTATGTAGGGAAAATAAGTAGTAGCCTTGGTGTTAGCAACATTAGACCTTTGAGTTAATAAAGTTTTTCTTTGTTATAACCCACTGCACCTTTGCCCCATAGGAATGTAACTTTATTTAGTACTTTCTGAGAGTGGCGCCAGACTTTAGAAAAAACACTTTTAGAGAAAATAAGTTTTCTGGTTGACAAACCTTTATCAGAAACAAGGGTCATAAAGTGTTAACAGGTCTCTGGGCCAGAAGATGATGTAAATCACATAAGACTTTTGTATATGGAAAGGTATGCAGAAAGCAAGCCTGGTTTAGATAAGGGTCAGAACTGCTGACCCTGCATGACTCTGCATCTTCCATTCCCCTCTATGTACAACCCAAGGTATAAAAGCTCTTATTAAAAATAAAGTTACAGACCTGTTCCACCTAAGCTTGGTCTCCCTGTCTCTCTCTCTCTCTCTCCAATGTCCATCCTAAGGGAACCTCTGGATCCTGCTGGGGCTGGACCCCAGCAGTACGCCAGGTTTCCCTGTCCTTCACTATTTCCCAGAGTTTGCTCACACTCATATCTATTGAGTTGATGATGCCCTCCAACCATCTCATCTCTGTTGCTCCCTTCTCCTCCTGCCCTCAAACATTCTCAGAACCAGTGTCTTTCCAATGAATCGGCTCTTTGCATCAGCTGGCTGAAGTATTGAAGATTCAACTTCATCATCAGTCCTTCCAGTGAATATTCAGGGTTGATTTCCTGTAGGATTGACTAGTTTGATCTCCTTGCAGTCCAAGGGACTCTCAAGAGTCTTCTCCAGCACCACATTTTGAAAGCATCAATTCTTCGGTGCTCAGCTTTCCTTATGGTCCAACTCTCACATCTGTACATGACTTTTGGAAAAACCAAAGCTTTAACTAGACAGTCCTTTGTAGGCAATGTGATATATCTGTTTTTAAATACACTGTCCATGTTTGTCATAGATTTTCTTCCAAGGATCAAGTGTCTTTTAATTTCCAGTCTGCAGTCACTGTCCGCAGTGATTTTGGAGCCCAAGAAAATAAAGTCTCTCACTGTTTCCATTGTTTCCCCATCTATTTGCCATGAAGTGATGGGACCAGATGCCATCATGATCTTAGTTTTTTGAATGTTGAGTTTTAAGCCAGCTTTTTCACTCTCCTCTTCTACGTTTATCAGAAGGCTCTTTAGTTCCTCTTTGCTTTCTGCCAGTGGAGTGGTGTCATCTGCATATCTGAGGTAACTGACATTTCTCCCAGCAATCTTGATTCCAGCTTGTGATTCATCTAGCCCAGCATTTGGCATGATGTACTCTGAAAGTGAAAAGTGAAAGTCGGTCAGTCATGTCTGACTCTTTGTGACTCCATAGACTATACAGTCTATGGAACTCTCCAGATCAGGATACTGGAGTGGGTAGCCTTTCTCTTCTCCAGGGGGATCTTCCCCACCCAGGGACCGAACCCAAGTCTCCTACATTGCAGGCAGATTCTTTATCAGCTGAGCCACAAGGGAAGCCCAAGAATATTGGAGTGGGTAGTCTATCCCTTCTCCAGGGGATCTTCCTGACCCAGGAATTGAACTGGGGTCTCCTGCATTGCAGATGGATTCTTTACCAACTGGCCTATCAGGGAAGCCCCTGATATATGATGTACTCTGCATTTAAATTAAATAAGCAGGGTGACAATATGCAGCCTTGATGTACTCCTTTCTCAATTTTGAACCAGTCCATTGTTCACGTCCAGTTCTAACTGTTTCTTCTTGACCTGCATACAGGTTTCTCAGGAGGCAGGTCAGGTGGGCTGATATTCCTGTCTCTCTAAGAATTTCCCACAGTTTGTTGTTATCCACACAGTCAAAGGCTTTAGCATGGTCAGTGAAGCAGAAGTAGTGAAGCAGAAGTAGATGTTTTTCTGCTTTCATTAGCATTTCTATAATCATCAATGATGCTGAATGATGTGATACTTTTAAGAATGTGAGAACAATGTAGCTCTTGAAATTTGCTTCTGGAGAGTCGGCCCCAGTATGAATTTAAAGCATCATTTATAGCCTCGAATTCCTTGTGAATATTAAGTGCCCAGAAGCACTGGTTTTAAAGTTGTTGTTAGGAGGAACGGCCACAAGGCGGCAGCACTTATTCATGATATACTCTGGTAACTCGGCCAAAGAAAAAGAAAGTGAAGTCTCTCAGTCGTGTCTGACTCTTTGCGACCCCATTGACTGTAGCCTACCAGGCTCCACCGTCCATGGGATTTTCCAGGCAAGAATACTGGAGTGGGCTGCCATTTCCAAGCAGGGCTTTAAAGTGATGTTTCTAGGAGGTAAATTAGAGTGGAAATAACTGAACAAATACCCATAGATTTTCATCTTATTATCTCTTTCCCCTTATCCTTTACCCTCAACCCTAAAGAAATCCCCTGCCCTTCCAGAGCGCTGTGCTGAGGGTGCTGGTATACGTAAGTGAACTGACCTAAAGAAGGAGGCTGGCAGGGGGAAACTCAAGATCAGTAGCAGAAGAGACCAGGTGATTTTGCAAAGCTCTATCTGCCCAGCAGGCCCATCACCCTCTGGATACCGCAGGCTTGGCTGAGTAGTGAGAGGACCAGCCTGGATCCGGGGATTGTGGGCCTAACCAGAAAGGACCGGACTCTAAACTTGGGAATAGGAACTCAGCAGCTGGCACATATGCCTCAGCCCCTTCAACCCCAGCAGAGGCCAGCCTGGGGGCTCAAAAACCCATTTGCTGCTGCTGCTGCTGCTAAGTCGCTTCAGTCTTGTCCGACTCTGTGCGACCCCACAGACGGCAGCCCACCAGGCTCCCCCATCGCTGGGATTCTCCAGGCAAGAACACTGGAGTGGGTTGCCGTTTCCTTCTCCAATGCATGAAAGTGAAAAGTGAAAGTGAAGTCGCTCAGTCGTGCCCGACTGTTTGCGACCCCATGGACTGCAGCCCACCAGACTCCTCCGTCCATGGATTCCCCAGGCAAGAGTCCTGGAGTGGGGTGCCATCGCCTTCTCCGAAAAACCTGTTTAGGTGTCAGAAATGTGCCAGTAGCCTAAATCATGGAGGTTTGTTATGAACAGAGTAGGCATTTCTTTCTCCCTTTCTCTATTTCTTTCTTTTTTCAAATAATTTTAACTTTTCTAGTGATATAGAGTTGATACACAATTTTGTGTTCTCTGAGCTCTACAGCAACCCGACCCACTCTTTCCTGTAGCTGTACCATTTGCTTCTTCTGATTCTACTCCTGCATAAGTGATCACAGAGGGTGCAGTTGAGTGCCCTGTGCTTCCTCACGGATTACCTGTTCTATGAAATCAAGTGATTTTGTCTTAACCCTAACCTCCTAATTTCTTCTTATCCCAGAATGCCCTCTTTTGTAACTAAGTTTCTTTTCTGTGACTCTTTTTTGGTAAGGTGCCTCAGTGTCTTTGTATGAAGTTTTCCACATATAGGTGACATATCTTTCTCCGTCTGACTGCCCGGGTTTCTTATGGCCAGCTCCCTGTTCTGACATAGGGCTGCAAATGACATCATTTTCTTCTGTTTTCTGGCTAAGTCATATTCCACTGAGTGTATATAGCATATATTTTTTATCTTTTCTTCTGTGGATAGATAACTAAGTTTTTCTGATGTCTTGGCTATCGTAAGTATTGTCCCTATGAGCCTTGGGGAGTACATGTGTTTTTGAAGGATTTTTTTTCTCTGAATATATGCCCACTCAGGGTTGGAGTTGCCAGGTCATGTTTTGTTTCTTTTCTTTTCTTCTTCTTTTTTTTTTTTGAAAAGAACTTCCCTGCTGCTCTTCATAGTGGTTTTTAGCAATTTGCATTGCCACCAAGAGCATAGTAAGAGTCTGCTTACTGAACGCCTACTTTGGTGTTTCTTGTGGGTAGACTTTTGGATGACTGGTGCCAGGGGTACCACTTAGAAATCTCTTAAATTAACGTTTCTCTAATCAATAAGGATGCTGAGCATTTTTCACGTGATTTTTAAGAACGTGAGGTGAATTTAGGCTTTGCAGTCGGCTTCTGGAGAATCGGCCCTATTTTGAATTCCTTGTCCATTATCTACCACAGGGAATCTCATGAGAAAATGGGTCGTGGAGAAGGCAATGGCACCCCACTCCAGTCCTCTTGCCTGGAGAATCCCAGGGATGGGGAGCCTGGTGGGCTGCGGTCCATGGGGTTTCGGAGAATCGGACACGACTGAGTGACTTCGCTTTCACTTCTCACTTTCATGCATTGGAGAAGGAAACGGCAACCCACTCCAGTGTTCTCGCCTGGAGAATCCCAGGGACGGGGAGCCTGGTGGGCTGCCGTCTCTGGGGTCGCACAGAGTCGCACGTGACTGAAGCGACTCAGCAGCCGCAGCAGCAGTCCCAGAGGCCTTGTGAGCACGAAGTGCCCAGAATGCCCACGAGCGGGCAGCACCTCTTCATGCCCTACTGTGGAAACGCGGTCACTGGAGCCTTAGAGAAATCCCTGTGTCTAGGGGTGAAATTTGAACGGAAAGAACTGAACAAACGCCTAGGGCTCGTATCTCAGCTCTCCCTGATCATTTCTCCCCCCAAGCCAGAGGAGTCCCAAGCGGCACAAGAATGCTATGCTGAGGGTGCTGGTGTTCATAGGTGAGTTGGCCTAAGGAAGCAGGCTGGCCGTGGGTGGCCAACACCAGGAGGTGAGGAGATGAGGTGACTTTGCAAAGCCCTGTCTGCCCAGCAGGCCCACCGTCCTTTGGATGCACTAGGCTTGGGTAAACTGTAAGAGGGCCAACCTGGATCTGGGAATTGCGATCACAGCTAAGGGGACCAGGCTCTAAAATTCTATAGAGTTCATCAGCTGGAATATTACCCTTAGGTACCTCAGTAACCCTATAAACTTTTGGGACCTCCTCAGCAGGGTTATAAACTATCCTTGGGACCAAGCCTGTTTAAGCTCAAGAAACGGGCCACCAGCCTAAGTCGCCGAGGCCTGATGAGAATAGTCATTTCATTCTTTCTCTTTTACTTTCTTCATATAATTTTAATTTCTCTAGCGCAGTATAGTTGCAGTCCATGGGGTCGCCAAGAGTCGGACATGACTGAGCAACTTCCCTTTCACTTTTCACTTTCATGCGTTGGAGAAGGAAACGGCAGCCCACTCCAGTGTTCTTGCCTGGAGAATCCCAGGGACGGGGGAGCCTGGTGGGCTGCCGTCTGTGGGGTCGCACAGAGTCGGACATGACTGAAGTGACTTAGCAGCAGCAGCAGCGCAGTATAAGTGATCTACAACTTTGTGTTTCAGTTCTGTAGCAATTTGACTTACTCAGACATGCACCCTCACCACTTTGATTTCTACTGCACAGAGGTTATTACCCGTTGTGCAGCAGTCTTCTGTGCTCTTAAGACGGTTCTTGTTTTATCTATTTTGTGAAAGAAGCAGTCTTGTGTTAACCCTAATCTCTGATTTTCTTCTCCTCGCTGCCCACCCCAAATTGCTGTTTTGGTAAGTAAGTTACTTTTCTAAGTCTGGGAGGCATTTTGTTGGATACATTAGTTCCTTCGTATGATTTCTTCCCTGTCCATCTATAGGTGATAACACATGATGTTTGTCTTCCCCTCTCTGAATACCTGGATTTAGTGTGATCATCTCTCTGTCCATCCACGGTGCCGAAAATAACATCAGTTTCTTCTGGTTTCTGGCCGAGTCATAGTCCACTGAGAATATGCAGCTTATCTTTTCTTATCTGTTCATCTATGGAGGGCTATTTGGGTTTCTCCCATGCCTTGGATATTGTAAATGCTGCCCTGCTGAGGTTTGTGGTGTGCGTGTGTTTTCAACAGGTGTTTATTCTCTGAATGTATGCACACCCAAGTGTGAGACAGAGGGACGTTGTGGTGCTTCTATTTCTTGTTTTCAGAGGAACTTCCCTGTCGTTCTCCAGGTGGCTGTTAGCAGATTATATTGCCACCAAGAGCATAGCACTAGTCTCTTCTATTCATGCCCTCTTTGGTATTTAGACTTCCCTGGTGGCTCAGATGGTAAAGCATCTGCCTACAATGCGGGAGACTGGGGTTCGATCCCTGGGTTGGGAAGATCCTCTGGAGAAGGAAATGGCAACCCACTCCAGTATTCTTGCCTGGAAAATCCCAAGGATGGAGGAGCGTTGTAGGCTACAGTCCATGGGGTCGCAGAGTTGGACACGACTGAGCGACTTCACTTTGGTATTTACTGTGGCTTTACTTCTGGATGGCTGCTGCCAGGGCTGTGCCTTAGAGCGCACTTTGATTAGCATTTCTCTACTTATTAATGATACTGAGTGATGTGATTTTTTTCATAATGTGTAAACAATGCAGTCCTTGAAATTGCTCTCAGTGGTTGCCGTTCAGTCACTAAGTCTTATCTGACTCTTTGCAACCCCATGAACTGCAGCATGCCAGGCTTCCCTGTCCTTCACTGTCTCCATATAGTGGAGACACTCCATATATATCTCCACTATAGCCACTGAGCTGGTGATGCTATCTAACCACGTCATCATCTGCCACCCTCTTCTCCTTTGCCTTCAGTCTTGCCCAGCATCAGGGTCTTTCCCAAACAATCTGCTCTTTGCATCAGGTGGCCAAAGTATTGGAGCTTCAGCATCTGTCCTTCCAAAGAAATTCAGGGTTGATTTCCTTTAGGATTTACTGGTTTGATATTCTTGTAGTCCAAGGCATTCTGAAGAGTCTTCTCCAGCACCACAATTCAAAAGCATCAGTTCTTCAGTGCTCAGCCTTCTTTGTGGTCCAGCTCTTGTGTCTGTACATGACTACTGGAAAAACCATGGCTTTGACTGTATGGACCTTTGTAGGCAAAGTGATGTTTCTTCTTTTTAATACACTGTCTAGGTTTGTCACAGCTTTCCTTCCACGGAGCAAGCATGTTTTAATTTCATGGCTGTAGTTACCACCCACAGTGATTTCAGAGCTCAAGAAAATAAAATCTGTCACAGTTTCCAATTTTTCCCCTTCTATTGCCATGAGTGATGATGGGACCAGATGCCACGATCTTAGTTTTTCGATGTGAAGTTTCAAGCCAGCTTTTTCACTCTCATCACATTCACACTCATCAAGAGGCTCTTTAGATCCTCTTCTCTTTCTGCCATTAGAGTGGTGCCGTCTGCATATCTAAGGTTATTGATGTTTCTCCCCCCAGTCTTGATTCCAGCTTGTGATCATCCAGCCTGGCATTTTGCATCATGTACCCTGCCGATAAGTTAAATAAGCAGGGTGACAATATATGCAGCCCTGGTGTGCTGCTTTCCCAGTTTCGAACCAGTCAGTTGTTCCATGTAAGGTTCTAACTGTTGCTTCTTGCTCTACATACAGGCTTCTCAGGAGGCAGGTCACATGGTCTGGTATTCCCATCTCTTTCAGAATTTTCCAGCTTGTTGTGATCCACACAGTCAAAGGCTTTAGCATAGTCAATGAAGCAGAAATAGATGCACTTTTGGAATTCCCTTGCTTTCTCTGTGATCCAGTGAATGCTGGCAATTTGATCTCTGGTTCCTCTAACTTGTCTAAACCCAGCTTGTCCATTGGGAAGTTCCTGATTCATGTACTGCTGAAGCCTAGCTTGAAGTGCAATTGTGTGGTAGTTGGAACATTCCTTGGCATTGCTCTTCTTTGGGATTAGAATGAAAAAACTGACTTTTTCCAGTCCTGTGGCTACTGCTGAGTTTTCCAAATTTACTGACATATTGAGTGCAGTGCTTTAACAGCATCATCTTTTAGGATTTAAATAGTTTAGCTGGAATTCTATCACTTCTCCTAGCATTGCTTGTAGTAACACTTCCTAAGGCCCACCTGACTTCAAACTCCAGGATGTCTGGCTCTAGGCGAGTGACCACACTATCATGGTTATCCAGGTCATTAAGACCTTTTTGTACAGTTCTTCTATCTAGTCTTGCCATCTCTTCTTAATCTCATCTGCTTCTTTTGTGCGTTAGTCCCTCAGTCGTGTCTGACTCTTTGCGATCCCACGGACTGTAGCTTGCCAGGCTTCTCTGTCCATGGAATTCTCCAGGCAAGAATACTGGAGTGGGTTGCCATCCCCTTCTCCAGAGTAACTTCCCAACCCAGGGATCGAACCCAGGTCTCCTTCATTGCAGGCAGATTCTTTACCATTTGAGCTACAGGGAAGTCCCTGCTTCTCTGCTTCTTTTAGGACTTTACATTTCTGCCCTTTCTGGTGCCCATCCTTGTGTGAAATGTCCCCTGGATCTCTCCAATTTTCTTGCAAGAGATCTCTACCTTTCCCATTCTTCTGTTTTCCTCTATTTCTTTGCATTGGTCACTTAAGAAGGCCTTCTTATCTCTTTGCTACTCTCTGGAAACTCTGCATTCACTTGGGTGTATCTCTCCCTTTCTCCCTTGCTTTTTGGCTTCTCTTTCCTCAGCTATAGGTAAAGCCTCCTCAGACAGCTACTTAGCCTTCTTTCATTTCTTTTCCTTTGGGATAGTTTTGGTTACTGCCTCATGCACAATGTTACAAACCTCTGTCTGTCTATAGTTCTTCAGGCTCTCTGTCTACCAGATCTAATGCCTTGAGTCTATTTGTCACCTCCACTGTATAATCATGAGGATTTGATTTAGGTCAGCCTGAATGGCCTGGTGGTTTTCTCTACTTTCTTCACTTTGAGTCTGAATTTTGCAATAAGAAGCTGATGGTCTGAGCCACAGGCAGCTCCAGACTGTATAGATCTTGTTTTTACTGACTGTATAGATCTCCTCCATCTTTGGGTGACTGTATAGATCTTCTCCATCTTTGGGTGACTGTATAGATCTCCTCCATCTTTGGCTGCAAAGAATATAATCAATCTGATTTCAGTATTGACCATCTGGTGATGTCCATGTGTAGAGTTGTCTCCTGTGTTGTTGGAAGAGGGTGTTTGCTGTGACCAGTGTGTTCTCTGGCAAAACTCCGTTAGCCTTTGCCCTGCTTCATTTTGTACTCCCAGGCCAAGCTTGCCTGTTACTCCAGGTATCTCTTGACTTCCTACTTTTGCATTCTGATCCCCTATGATGAAAAGGACATCTTTTCTTGTGTGTTAGTTCTAGAAGATCTTGTAGGTCTTCATAGAACCAGTCAACTTCACCTTCTTCAGCATCAGTGGTTGGGGCATAGACTTGGATTACCATGATGTTGAATGGTTTGGACTGGAAATGAACCGGGATCATTCTGTTGTTTTTGAGATTGCACTCAAGTATCGCATTTCAGACTCTTGTTGACTATGAGGGCTACTCCATTTCTTCTAAGGGATTCTTCCCCACAGCAGTAGATATAATGGTCATCTGAATTAAATTTGCACATTCCCATCCACTTCAGTTCACGGATTCCTAAGATGTCGATGTTCACTCTTGCCATCTCCTGCTTGACCTCATCCAATTTACTTTGATTCACAGATGTAACATTCCAGGTTTCTGTGCAATATTGTTCTTTTCAGCATCAGACCTTACTTTCACCACCAGACACATCCACAACTGAGCATCATTTCCGCTTTGGCTTAGCCGAGTCATTTTTTCTGGGGCTGTTAGGAATTGCCCTCACTCTTCCCCAGCACCATACTGGACACCTTCCAACCTGTGTGGCTCACCTTCCATTTCCATATCTTCTTGCCTTTTCATCCTGTTCATGGGGTTCCCACAGCAAGAACACTGGAGTGGTTTGCCATTCCCTCCTCCAGTGGACCACACTGTCAGAACCCTCCACTATGACCCATCCATCTCAGGTGGCCCTGTATAGCATGGCTGGCTCATGGCTTCGTTGATTTATGCAAGCCCCTTAGCCATGACAAGGCTGAGATCCGTGAGGGGCTTTCAGTAGAGTCAGCCGTATTTGAGTTTGTTTTGATTACCTTAGGGCCTGCTGTGAGGGGAAGCATCATTTTCAGCTCCGAATGCCTTGGTGGTGCTGGTTTAGTTGCTAAGTCATGTCTGACTCTGGTGACGCTATGGACTGTGGCCTGCTGGGCTCCTCTAACCATGGGATTTTCCAGGCAAGAACACTGGAGTGGGTTGCCATTTCCTTCTCTCGCGGATCTTCCGAAACCAGGGATCGAACCCAGGTCTCCTGTGCTGCAGGCAGTCTTCTGCATTGCAGGCAGGTTCTCTACCATCTGAGCCACCAGGGAGCCCTCGAATGCCTTGTGAATATTAAATGCCCTGGGACACAGGTTTTAAGAAGCAGTGACAGGCGGCAGGACATTTTCATGCCTCAGTACGCTGAGCTGGGCAACCAGAGCCTTAGAGAATGTCATGTTTCTATGTGGTGAATCAGAGTGGAAATTACCTAAACAAACACTCATACGCTTGCATCTCATCATCCCTTCCCTCTTACCATTCACCCACAATAGCAGAGAAATTGGAGGCCCCTTGATTCTGCTCTGCTTTGGGTTCTAGGGTATTAGCTGAGTTAACTGAAGGAGCCTGGCAGTGGGAACCCCAACACCAGGACCCGAGGAGAGCAGGTGACTTTGCAGAGTTCTTCCTACCCAGCAGGCCTACCATCCTTTGGATGCCCTAGGCTTGCCTGAATCGTAAGATTATCGCCTAGATGTGGGGATCGTGGGTCCAACTAGAAGGTACTGGGCTCTAAACTTGCACAAAGGAGCTCAGCGGCTGACCCCC
>SJYQ01005540.1:82024-105963 GCA_006410935.1 Redunca redunca | reverse complement strand
AAAGAATGCTTAAACTACCACACAATTGCATTCATCTCACACGCTAGTAAAATAATGCTCAAAATTCTCCAAGCGAGGCTTCAGCAATACGTGAACCATGAACTTCCAGATGTTTAAGCTGGTTTTAGAAAAGGCAGAGGAACCAGAGATCAAATTGCCAACATCCTCTGGATCATGGAAAAAGCAAGAGAGTTCCAGAAAAACGTCTATTTCTGCTTTATTGACTACGACAAAGCCTTTGACTGTGTGGATCACAATAAACTGTGGAAAATTCTGAGAGAGATGGAAATACCAGACCACCCGACCTGCCTCTTGAGAAACCTGTATGCAGGTCAGGAAGCAACAGTTAGAACTGCACATGGAACAACAGACTGGTTCCAAATAGGAAAAGAACTATGTCAAGGCTGTATATTGTCACCCTGCTTATTTAACTTCTATGCAGAGTATGTCATGAGAAACGCTGGGCTGGAAGAAGCACAAGCTGGAATCAAGATTGCTGGGAGAACTATCAGTCACCTCAGATATGCAGATGACGCCACCCTTATGGCAGAAAGTGAAGAGGAACTGAAAAGCCTCTTGATAAAAGTGAAAGAGGAGAGCGAAAAAGTTGGCTTAAAGCTCAACATTCAGAAAACAAAGATCATGGCATCTGGTCCCATCACTTCATGGGAAATAGATGGGGAAACAGTGGAAACAGTGGCTGACTTTGTTTATTTGGGCTCCAAAATCACTGCAGATGGTGATTGCAGCCATGAAATTAAAAGACGCTTACTTTGGAAGGAAAGTTATGACCAACCTAGACAGCATATTAAAAAAGCAGAGACATTACTTTGCCAACAAAGGTCCTTCTAGTCAAGGTTATGGTTTTTGCAGTAGTCATGTATGGATGTGAGAGTTGGACTATAAAGAAAGCTGAGCACCGAAGAATTGATGATTTTGAACTGTGGTGTTGGAGAAGACTCTTGAGAATCCCTTGGACTGCGGGGAGATCCAACCAGTTCATCCTAAAGGAGATCAGTCCTGGGTGTTCATTGGAAGGACTGATGTTGAAGCTGAAACTCCAATACTTTGGCTACCTGATGCGAAGAGCTGACTCATTTGAAAGACCCTGATGTTGGGAAAGATTGAGGGCAGGAGGAAAAGGGGCCAACAGAGGATGAGATGGTTAGGTAGCATCACTGACCTAATGGACATGAGTTTGGGTAAACTCCGGGAGTTGGTGATGGACAGGGAGGCCTGGTGTGCTGCGGTTCATGGGGTTGCAAAGAGTCGCACTCAACTGAGCGACTGAATTGAACTGAACTGAAGAGCCCAGCAGGTCCATCATCTTTGGTTGCCCTAGAACCAGCCACACTGCAGAAGGGCAGGCCTGCATCTGTGGATTGTGGTCACACTAGTGGGGACTTGCCTCTATATTTGCAAAAAGCAGCTCATCACCTGGAATATTCTCCTCACCACTCTGGGCCCCACTGCAGCCCAGCCTTGAAACCCAGGTCTCCCGAGGCTCCAGAAATGTGCCAGAATTCTCAGTCGGCGAGCCCGATGGCAATAGAGCCGCAGTTTCTTTCTTCCTTTTGTTGTTAATCTACATTTGATTTTCCTAGTTCAGTAGAGCTGAGGCACGCGTTTGTGTTTGTTTCCATTGTATAACAACTTGATTCGCGCCTATATAGACCCGTACTGTCTCCTTTCTTCTGATGAGTCTCCCTCATCTCTTCTCACACTGTGTGCGATCGAGTTCCTGGCCTTCCCAGCAGGACCTCATGGATTTCCTACCTGAGGAAAGCAGTGGTTCTGTGCTCATCCTGACCTCCTAATGTCTCCCTCCTGAGCCTGGAATGTCTTTTTAGGACACCAGATTTCTTTTCTCTGTTGATGCTATTTGTGAGTGGTTAGATACCACCTAGCCTGCACTGGAGAAGGAAATGGCAACCCACTCCAGTGTTCTTGCCTGGAGAATCCCAGGAACGGGGGAGCCTGGTGGGCTGCCGTCTATGGGGTCGCACAGAGTCGGACACGACTGAAGTGACTTAGCAGCAGCAGCAGCGCTTGAACGTGGCTTCTGCAGAGTTGCTCAGAGTTTGCATTTGTCTGGGATAGCCGACCATGGGGAATTTCTTGAGGGCACTCTTCACACACAGCCCCAGGGGTCTTATGACTGTGAAATGCCCAGAAGCACTAGTTGTTGCCAGGGGAGGCCACGAGGCTGCAGCGCCTCTTCATGCCCCTTTCCGTAAGGTGGGCAGGCAGAGGCTTAAAGTCATTTTCTAGATGGGCTTCCCTGGTGGCTCAGCTGGTGGAGAATCCACCTGCCATGTGGGAGACCTGGGTTCGATCCCTGGGTTGGGAAGATCCCCTGGAGGAGGGAAAGGATTCTGTCTGGGGAATTCCGTGGCCTGTAGAGTCCTCGGGGCGCCAAGAGTTGGACACAACTGAGCGACTTTCAGTTCACTAGTGGTCAAACCACTATGGGGTCGCACAGAGTCGGACACGACTGAAGTGACTTAGCAGCAGCAGCAGCAGCAGTGGTCAAACAGAGTGGAAAGAGGTGGAAGAAACGCCTATGGGTTTGCACCTCATGATCTCCACCCTCTCGGCCTTCAGCCAGCAGTGTAGCGAAATCCGAGGCCCTTCAAGAGTGCTCTGCTTTGGGCGCTGAGCTTTGTAGGGGAGTCAGGCGATCAAAGGAGGCTGGCCTTGCAGCCCCAACACCAGGGAAGCAGGAGGCCAGGTGACTGGCAAAGCCCTCCCGCCATGCCCAGCAGGGCTGCCGTCCTTTGGATGCCCTAGGCGTGGCTGAGTGGGAAGACAACTGGCCTGGACCTGGGCCTTGTGGTCCCAGAATAAGGGGCCGGGGTCTAAGTTAGCCAATAGGAGCTCAGCAGCTGGCAATGCGCTTCAGTCCCCGAGCGCCAGCGCAGGCCGCCTGGGGACCCGAGCCCATGCAGAAGCTGGGGACGTGCAGCCAACCGAAGTCGCGAAGGTCTGCTAGGAGTACAGGCGGCCTTTCTCTCATCCTTTCTCTATCGTTTAGTTTCTTTTTGATGCTTTTCAGTTTACTAGAGCCACATAGTCCATACAGAAATTTTGGTTTTAAGAATAATTGATTTATTCTATATGCATCTGTACTTGTAGTGTATATGTGAACCCTGTATGAACAAAATTTCAGGCACACATGACCGCATAGGTGACATAAGGCGGATACAGACAACTGAACATCTGATACCAGGAAGGAAAAGAAACTGATGGAAATTTTAGCATGGTGGGTGGGCAGTGAGGATCACATAAAGTTTAAGTAGTGCCACAGAGAAAGACACCAACTCTTACAAACAGCAGGTAGAGAAAAAGACTGACATACATGAACTAATGGACCGAGACAAAGAGGGGCAGGCAGTTAGACAGGAAGCTTCGAAAGCCAAAGAAAAAGCGGGGGGCGGGGGAGCGGAAAATGAGAAGGTAGGGATGAAGACGAAACCACTACTTGCATCAAACTGATAATCAGTCAGGATCTGTTGGATTGAACAGAAAACGCTACTGGGTACTCCGTACCATCAGAACAGGTGTGGCCACACAGCCACACACACACAAAAGAAACAACCTCGTAAAGGCGAAGGAATGAATGAATCAAGCGGCTCAGGGAGCGAAGCACAAGTTATGCACGAAACACACCTCCCTGAGATAACTTAGTTGATATTAAGGGAGAAGAAAAAAGAAACTGAAAAAGGAAAAAAGAGCGGTGCACTCCACTGCCATCAGGCCTTGGCGCCCTAAGTTGGTGGCGCATCCCTGGAGCCTGAACAGACTCGGGGCCCAAGCCTGGATTCTGGTGGGGCTCAGGGAGGTGGAGCGCATGTCCAAGCGGAAGAGGTGATGTCAGTTTGGTGCCCAGAGCACCTCTGGTTGAGACCACAAGCACAGACCCAGGAAAGCCCCCGGACTGCTTAGGCAAGCCTAATGCATCCAAAGAGTGGTAGAGCTGTGCAAATTCACCTGTTCACTCCAGCTCCTGGTGTGCGCGTTCTCTTGCCTGGAGAATCCCATGTACAGAGGAGCCTGGCAGGCTACAGTCCATGGGGTCGCAAAGAGGGCAAAATCCCCAGAAGTTGATATCAAGAGCTAAACTGTCCTCATATTCTTAAAAAAAATCACGGGAAGTGAGGAGAGAAATGCAAATAAAAACGATCCTAAGCAGGGATTGGCTGACGCCAGCCATCAGAGACTCTGGCACAGTCAATAGTAAACAGGGCAGGCAGAAAAGGGAACCCTTCTACACTCTGGGTGGCAACGAAAACTGCTAACAGCCACTACTAAGAACAGTAGGGAAGTGCCTTCAAAGCAAAACACCCTAGAGCCAACACATCCAGTGATATCAGCTTTTGGGGATTCTGCCCTGTTGCACATTCCTTGTCGAGCTTTATGACTGGGCTTCTGTTGAGGGCAAGGGTATTTACAGCCCCGCAGCCCAGCAACGTCAGTCCCAAATTTAGTGTGGAGGTTGCTGTTACCAGAGATGTCCACAAGGGGGAAGCACTTCCTGATCCTCCGCTCTGCTAATTGGGGCTAAGGGGGAGGTATTTGAAGAAAATCATTCTTGCAACAGCCTCACGTGTGAGCGCCAAGGCGTGGGAACACCCAAAATGCCCAGGCACAGATGAATGCATAACAAAGGCAGGGGACGCACAGCCAGTGGAATATGTAACTGATAAGGAAGAGAGAAGAGAACGATGGCATCTGCTGGACGATGGGTGGACCGTGAGAAGACTACCCAGGGCAGGGAGTGCTGCAGACAGAGACAAATACCACGTCTCACCAATCACAGGGGAGGTAAAAAGACAAAACAAAACTCAAGTCAATGAATGAATGAACCGAGACAAACAGGTTTACACAGTTAGGGAAGGAACTTAGAAACCAAAAGGAAAAGATGGGGATGGGGGAAGGAGAAACAAGGACGTTGGGGTTAATGCTAGATCGTTTATTTCACCAAACAGATCGTCCATCGGGATCTGCTGGATTGCCCGGAAAGCTCTATGGGGCGCTCGATGATAACAGACGTGATACTAGGATCTGAATAAATCCATATAAAGAACAACAATCAAGCACACAGAACTGGTACATGGAGGAGTCAATCAAGGGGCATCAAAGAAATACACACAGAATAGAAACATCCTGCACTAGAAAAATGGAGATGGTTTTAGAAAAGAAAGAAACAGAAGGAAAACATAAACGCGTGCCCTTTTCCCATCACGCCTCATCACTCAGGATGGTGGCACCTCCCGAGAGACTCCTCAGCATAGCGAATGCCAGGCATCAGAGACTCTGGCATGATCAATAGTAAACAGGGCAGGCAGAAAAGGGAACCCTACTATGCTCTGGGTGGCAACAGCAAATGGCTAATAGCCACTACTGGGAACAGCAGGGAAGTGCCTTCCAAGGAAAAAACACTACACACAACACATGATGGTCATTCCACACCTAAGGGGAGGGCATCTGAAGAAAACCATTCCTGCAGCAGCCTCAGGTGCGAGGACCAAGGTGTGGGAACACCCGAAATGCCCAGGCACAGATGAATGCATAACAAAGGCAGGGGACACACACTCAATGGAATATAACTCAGCCAGAAGCATGAAGAAAAGGATGGGATCTGCAGGACGATGGGTGGACAGTGGGAAGACCCTACCCAGTGCAGGGAGTGCCACAGACAGAGACAAATCCCACGTCTCATCAGTCACAGGGGAGGGAGGTACCACAGCAAAACAAAACATAGCTCATATCAATGGGCTAAGACAAAGAGTTGCACACAGTTAGGAAAGAAACTTAGAAACCAAAAGGAAAAGCTGGGGATGGGGAAAGGAGAAAGAAGGATGTTGGGGTTCAGAAAATGTCAGTTATTTCATAGAACAGATAATCAGGAACTACTGGATTGGCTGGAAAGCTCTACGGGGCGCTCGATAGTAACAGGCGTGATACTATGATCCGAATAAATCCATAAAAAAAACAACAATCATGTTCACAGAACCAGTATATGGAGGAGTGAATCAGGTTGCAAGAGGCCTCAAAGAAATGCATACAGAATATGAAACATCCTGCACTAGAAAAATGGAGATGATTTTAGGAAAGAAAGAAACAAATGCACAATTTGTTCCCATGAGGCCTTGGTCACTTAGGATGGTGGCACCTCCCTAGAGACCAAAGGGGCTTGGTTGTTCCTTGGCTGGACTGTGGGGAGCCTCAGAGAGCTACAAAGCATGGGCAAGCAGTGGAGGGCGCCTTTGAAGGAACAAGCTGAGTGCCCGAAGCCCCTCTGGCAAGGACGGGCAGGCTGCTGAGTAAAGCCTAATGAATCCAAAGGATGCCAGAATTGCTGGACAGGTAGAGCTTTGCGAAGCCACCTGTGCTCCCAACATCACGGTGCAGCGGTGCCTCCTGCAGCCTTCCAGCAGCCCCTCATCTCACCGAGGTACCTGGCACCCTCAGGAGAGTATTTTGGTGGGGCTTGGGATTCTTCCGCGGTGGGGGTGAAGGGAATGGAAAAAGAAGGAATGAGGTTCAAGCCCTGGGTAACTGTTCAGGCTCTCTGTACTCTAATTTGCCACTCAGAAGCAGGACTTTCTCAAAGGTTCTGTTGGCCAGAGTTACTGGAGTGGAGCATGAAGGAGTTCTGGAGCATTCGGGGCATTTCTGTTCATAGCAACTTCAAAACCCATGCTCTGGGTACTGAACCATCACCTGGACCGTGCGGCTGTAAATGACCCCAGCCCCCAAGAAATGTCCTAACGTACATGATGGGAAATGAATTCACAACAGAGCAGAATCTCCACAAGCCAATTTCAAGAGCTACGTTGTCCTCATATACTTTAAAACAAAATATCGTCTGTTGAGGTTCAGCATTCCCAATCACTAGGGAAATACGTATGAAAGGGCAAGAAACAGGAAGCCCCAGGGCCCCAGCATTGAAGCTTCCCCCAGATAAAATATTAAAGACAGACTGCGGAAAGGAGAAGACTGCCAGGCTGTTGGTGTGCGTGCAAATTGCTACAGCAGCCTCGGGGAGCCCTAGTTAGTGTTAGCCACTTGCTCATGTCCAACTCTTTGCAACCTACGTGCTGTACGCTCCAGGCTCCTCCTCTCTCCACGCAGTTTTCCAGGCAGGAATAGTGGAGAGGGTGGCCATGTTGTCCTGCAGGGGTCTTCCCAACCCAGGGATCGAAGCCACATCTCCTGTGTCTCCTGCATTTCAGGCGGATTCTTCACCTGCAGAGCCGTCAGGGAAGATCCCAGGGTAATTTAAGTAAATCATTTATAACAGGGAATTCTCTTAGTTGGAAAGGTCAATATTTACCACCACATGAAAGCAAATGTAATCCTCATCTTAAAATCGTGTTTCCTATATGCATATATATAAACACACACACACACACACAGAGACACTGGTGTGGGCTCATATACATATGCACACGGGCAGACACACGACCTCTGCTAGAGTGACAATAGCTTTTGAGGTCAGTGAAACCCATGATTACAGCTCACACTGTGAAAATGAGCTGACTCTGGGTTTAAATCCTGCCCCTTGCCATGGGCCAGGGCGCAGATCACTTCACCCCCCTGCACAGTGTTCTTCTGTTAAAGAGCACCTGCCTCAGAAGGGTTAATATAAGGATCAGACAGAATCAGTTCAGTTCAGTTGCTCAGTCGTGTCCGACTCTTTGCGACCCCATGAATCGCAGCACGCCAGGCCTCCCTGTCCATCACCAACTCCCAGAGTTCACTCAGACTCATGTCCATCGAGTCAGTGATGCCATCCAGCCATCTCATCCTCTGTCGTCTCCTTCTCCTCCTTCCCCCCAATCCCTCCCAGCATCAGAGTCTTTTCCAACGAGGTAACTCTTCGCATGAGGTGGCCAAAGTACTGGAGCTTCAGCTTTAGCATCAGTCCTTCCAAAGAAATCCCAGGGCTGATCTCCTTTAGAATGGACTGGTTGGATCTGCTTGCAGTCCAGGGGACTCTCAAGAGTCTTCTCCAACACCACAGTTCAAAAGCATCAATTCATAGTGCTCAATAAACTGGTGCTTCTCAGACTCCAAAGGGCACACAAATTATCTGGAAATCTTGTTACAATGTAACTGCTGATTCAGATGCTCAAGGGGGGCTTGACATTCTAAGTTCCTAGGTGAATATTGCTGGTCCATGGACCAAACTTTGCATAACAAGGCACATACTGAAACTTTACAAAAATTGCTATCCAGTGGTCCTGCCAGACAAGTAAGAAAAGAAAGCTGAGAAAGGTTTTCTTTTTGATGCCCAGTGTGAGCCTGGCATGTCAGTTTCTCTAGGTGTGGAGAAGGGAACAAACACATTTGGGGCAAGGCTTTATTCTCTCCCTTGATGAGCCTCAGCATGACTTAATTTCCATTCTTCTGCCCAAGCTCAGCCAGGGCACACAGGAACCCACAGAGATGTAAAGGCTCATACTATCATAGTCTTGGCAAATCTCCACAACCACAGATACTCAGTGGGTTGGTAGGGTGGACGCATTATAGGAAGCAGCTGTTCCTGGGGTCTCTGAGGCGGTGGAATCTATAGCTACCTGGAAGAGAAGATAGGCAAATGCGTGGGTTTAAAGTGAATGCATCTTATAAGAGAGGTTGGAAAAGACCTTGATGCTGGAAAAGACTGAAGGTAGGAGAAGGGGACAGCAGAGGATGAGATGGTTGGATGGCATCACTGACTCAGTGGACATGAGTTTGAGCAAGCTCCAGGAGATAGTGAAGGACAAGGAAGCCTGGCATGCTGCAGTCCGTGGGGTTGCAAAGAGTTGGACACAACTGAATGACTGAACTGAACTGATGAGAGAGGTACAGCCCGAGTGAAAAAATAGCCTGTTAAGCATCCTTCCGATAAGCAGAATTAGAGAAGAAATTCATTAGCTTTAAAATCTAGTTATTAATTTGTTTGAGGCCATTTCTGTAGCCTGCAGTCTCCCTCTCCCCTGATGGTCCCTCTTCTCCATGTCCAAAAGAGAACTTGAGACTGATGGAAAAGTCAGAAAGGCCAGCTGCTTCTGATCCATAACGCCACCAAGCAGCAAGGTAAGGGTGGAATATCATGATTCACAGAGAGGTCTGTGCTCCCCAGGCAGGACAATTCCGTCTCTGAGGCCTGAGTAGACTCCCTGAAAATCCAATTTTGTGTTAAATACGTGGTCTGTATAACAAAGCCATTTTTACTTTCATCAGTGGCCAGTTGCAGAGAGATGTGCTAAAGTGGTTATAATAGAATTTCTTGCAGAAGCAGCTCTGTGTAAGGCTCCACTCATGTAAAAACTCCTGCCTACAACAGGGGTGCGTGAATGTACGCCACTGTCGGTGGCAAGGGAGAAGAGAAACCTCTGTCTTGCCAGCGATTTGTCATTATCCTTGAACTTTTAAAATTATTTCTGACCTCCAGCATCATCTTAAATAGAAGCTGACTCATTCAACACTTCTTGAGAACAACAACAAAATGCTTAAGCCTGGGGGGTGCTCAAATGGGGAGATGCGTATCTTCTGATTTTTAACATCATCACCATTTAAATGAAATTTAACTCAGCAAACCCCTCTCTAAAGAAACGCTTAAGCCTGGGGGGTGCTCAAATGGGGAGGTGCGTATCTTCTGATTTTTAACATCATCATTGTTTGAATGAAAGTTAACTCAGCAAACCCCTCTTTAAGAAATGCTTAAGCTTGAGGGTAGAGAATGGGGAGATATGGATTAAAATGAAAAAAGTTGTAGGGAAAGAAAGGAATGTTCTTGGTGCAACCAGCCCAGCAGAATTCATTCATTGGCCCTATTTTCTCTCATGATCTTTTGAACAAGAAATGTTATTTGTACAATAATTGGCAAAATTCCATTATAACAAATAACCTGAAATATCTCCCTGGATTTAGTGTAGGATGTTAGTTCTGGAAGGACAGAGGAAAGCGGCTGTGGGCTCTGTGTCTGCTTCTGAAAAGCTAGACTCTAAGAGCAGTGCTGTTAGGGAAGAAAAGGCTACGTCTTATATTGCAAGCCTGCAACCAAGTCAGAGTAACTAGAAGAGAAAAATCAATAGGCTAACACTAACAGCTTACAACTGCTCTGTTTTTCTTTCATAAAGTTACTTTTTTCATCACTGAGTTTCCCCCTTTTGTCCTCACTCCTCCACAGGACTGAAGTGAAGACAAATTTAAGCAGGATGCAAATTTTATTTTTCAGAATTCCCAGATGTTTTCCACAAGATAGTACAAACTGATAAGATGCTAGTACTAAGTGATGCGAGGGGAAAGGTCATGTGAAGAAACACTCACTGCACAGCATCTCCCCACCCCTTAGACGCCCTTACTGTGGGCAACGGGACGGAGGGAGGGGTCACCTTTGTTAAAACCCTACTGTGCGTCAGACACCTGTGCTGACTGCTTCACAGGCATTGTGCCATTTCAGGTTCATAAAATCTCTGCAAGGTAGAGATTGTTCTTCCTTTTTACTCATGGAAAGTCTGATGCCCCAAGCTGATGAGGGTCATAAGGTCATATGGGATGCAGCTGGTTTAAACCCAAGTCTGCATGGTTCCAAAGACTCCACTTCTCCACGGAATCATTATACTCAAGAGAATGGGTAAATCCATGTCCACCTTCTCTTGATATCTTGTGGTGATGGCGGCGGTTCAGTCGCTAAGTCGTGTCTGACCCTTGTGACCCCATAGACTGGCCCGCCAGGCTCCTCTGTCCATGGAATTCTCCAGGCAAGAATACTGGGATGGGTTGCCATTTCCTTCTCCAGGGTATCTTCCCAACTCAGGGATCAAACCTGGGCCTCCTGCTTTGCAGGCAGATTCTTTACCAACTGAGCTACAGGGGAAGCCCAGATGTCTCATGGGTATGTTTTATTCCTATAAAGAATGAGGGAATTTGGCCTGGAGGCAGGGAAGACAAACCTGAAGGTAATTACAATAATTTAGGAGAGAAGATACACCCTGAATGAACAGCTCTTTATGATCAAAGCAGCGGTAAAAGGTAGGAGCAGGGCAACTGAAGTGTGTGTGTGTATAAAACAGCGGGAGCAGGTGGGACTGAGGATGACTGGGATGAACCTGGAAGGACCAGTGAAACCTATCTCCTGAGACAGGTTGCATCCTGAAGGTGAAAACCAGCCCATCGGAAAAGAGAGGAGGAAGGCAATGGGTGAAGGGCTGTTTAGTCATGGACTATGTGAAAAGTCAGCGTGTGGGGTGGGGGAGGGGGAGCAGGCTACAAGCCTTCTGTGAACAAAAGGAGGCATAAAGCACCCCAGAACCCACTTACAGGGGCCCAACCAGTCAGAGGTCTGGACCCATGCAGAAAATCCCTGGGAGACTTCTGCAAGGAGAGCACTCGAGACAGTGTGAAAGAGTGATTTGGGGAACCATCTCAGGGTCTCGTGGATTTACTTAGCTCCAACACGGAGGCACCATTCTCTGCCTTTTTGTCCTGAGGAGACAGTCTTAAGGGATCATGACATTTAACACACAGAGTATGAAAGTTAACAGTAGTGCTGGGAAGGCTAGAAGTAAAGCCGCCTCTCTCGCCTACTGAGAAAAGCAGTTTAGAACTCCAGAGAATGCAAGGATGTATTCACGGAGGTAACTTTGATTCCGCTCTGATTTATCAGTATCGTTGCAAGTACTGCAGATCACTGGCAGGTTTTTGATACTTAATTATTAATAACGAATGCCGTGGCTCCCCTCGCTTCGTTTGCCGTGCCCCTCGTCACGGAGCATCCTTCTCTACCTGTGTTTCTTAATGTTGGGGCTGACAACCTGTCCTGTGTGTTGATTACCTGATTGATAAGGGTATCCTGTGATGACAAAAATATGCTGGTGTCTCGGTGTAAAACCAGAAAATGAAATCAGATAATATAAAGAACAGAGAGGGAAATTACCATAAAGAAAAATGGCACCTCAAGAAATGGAACCGAACATTTTACCCTCCCCAGGTGTGGGTGAGAGCCTCCAGGGGTGCAGGTGCCAAGCGACGGCATCCGAGCCCACGGGCATCACCTGGATGAGTATCTGTGGCATAAAGGGTTACAACCTCTGGATGAGTGTTAATAGGTTTGTGCAGCAATTTACACTAAAAATAGGGGAAAAAACCATAGGCCTAAGGTATGCCTTAGGGTAGGGCAAGTGACTAGAGTATAAACCCAGGAAGGCACTCAGCTGACCCTATACTTGCTCAGTCCTGAGAGTGATGCCCCCTCAGATTTTGCATCCTATGTGCCCCTGTTTCTTCACTCTTGTCCTGGTCCTGGTACATCATTTCGTTGCTATCAACTCTTTCTCCTTATAGTAAAGTAGGGCGTGGCAGAGATGATGGTGAGAAGAGGATTGTGGTTAAAGATATTAAGGACAGAAAACAAATAGGATTTGATGACTAATTGACTGCAAAGCCCGATGACATTAAGGGAAAGGGGTGGTCGATCTCCTTGGGGATAAAGCAAATTATATTGTGGGACAATTTGAGCTGCCTTTTCCTGGGGGTGCTCTAGGGACAGACAAACACGACATGCCTGATGGAAACTGTACTTTTCTTCTGCAGGCGGGCCCCTGGGGTCTCCGTGCTGCCTGTGGGGCTGACCCCTATGTCTGACAACCACAGAGGCTGTTCCAACTCAGCTGATAAAACTCTGGCAAAGGTATGAACTTAGAAACGATCTGAAGAAAAAGGAAGTAAAACAGTGGTCCCTATCACTCACTGTTTTCTGTAGTTTCCACTGCTTATAAAACATTTTATCATTTGACTAGACAGCAAATGGACAGTCTCAAGTACGTGGAAGCTGAAAGATTTTTATTTCCAGGCAAGTGATAGTTTCTGGTCTCCTGGAAGAGGCTGGAGATAAAGTCTCTGTTTTCAGGAGGTGGCCTTCTACCAAGAATTCCCTCTGCTCTTTAAGGTAGCATTAGAGGCTAGAGCAGAAAGATTAGATTTTAAAAAATAGACGGGAGGCCATGAAAGAGGAGATTAAACTGAGAAACAAATGCAAACAATGACTGAAAGATGCCAGCTTGTGGAGGAGGCGTCCACCTCCCGGGTTCCTGAATGGGGTGGGCTTGCTGTTTCCGTCTTCTGCTGTGAAACCTTTAGGAAAGCCTGCTGTTCTAGTATGTGCCCCAATCTTCCCAGCAGGCAGCCCACAAACAGGCCTCCTCTGTCCCTCCTTCTGCCCAGGAGGCCTTGCTCTTCCTAAAGCTGAGCCGTGAAGCAGTTCTGCAAAACCTTGTAAAGTAAGAAAGCAAAATGCTTGCTCCCTCCATGCCGCCAGGTCCCCAGTATAGGGAACTGCTTCCAGGAAAGGCTGGATGCTAAAGATGAGTATCCTTCCTTGGACATTTTTACAGCTTCTTACCCGAAAAGAACCCCTGCCTCATAAACTTTATCTGCCTGACAAACAGGTCACTTGAGAATCTCCTGGAAGTTTTCCAAGGAAAGCTTCTGTGAACCCATCTCTGGTTAGCTGCCCAGTCTGTCTGCCATCAGCCTTGTGATATTACTTGCTCTGGGCAGCTTTTATTTTAAAGACTTGCATACAGTTTGGACCTATACAACAAGCCTTGTAGGTAGAGATACTGTTTAGTTTGGACTGTTTCTTAAATAATAGGTCTGATTCTAGTGCTTTCCTCTTTCTTCAAAACTCTATAGTGAGCAAAGAAAATAGAACCCTAGGCAAGGTGGGAAATACCCCGGAGAGCACCTGGTTTATTTCCTGAGAAGGGCAAAGCATTCTCCTCAGCCCAGGACCCATCCTTATTTCTCAGAAATCTATACCAGAGTCCATCAGTGTTTAATTTTGGATATAAAATCAGAATTTAAAGCTTACACTGAGACACAGTACGGGCATAGGATGACATAAATGTGTTAGGTCAGAAAAGATTATGTAAGAGGGACTTCCTGGTGGCCAACTGGTTAAGACTTCGCCTTCCAATGCAGGGGGTTTGGGTTCGATCCCTAGTCTGGGAGCTAAGATCCCACATGCCTCCTGGCCAAAAACTCAAAACATAAAACAGAAGCAATATTGTAATAAATTCAATAAAGACTTTAAAAATACTAAAACCACCTTTAAAGAAAAGATTCTGTGAGAGAATCTTTCATATTTTGGGGGGCTTGAAGGTAAATCTGGGAGAAGTCACATTCCACTTATTATATCACATTCTATTATTAAAATATAACTTGTCAAATCAGAGATGAATGAAAGCAATACCATCTTTAATTTTAAAAAATTACAAATAATAAAAAGGGAATTTGAATATAATATAAAAGAAATGACTCAGGAGTCCACTAGTCTCGTTAGTTGTGTGTGTGTGTGTGTGTGTGTACACATATAAACATTTATATATATAATAAACAAAATAGTTAAAATTTATACATGAAATACAGTGATATATAATACATACATAAACATTTAACATATGTAATCATAGGGTAACTGCTTTAAATTCTTTTGTCTTCACTTAACACTACATCATAAACATATCCTAATGTGATTACCAGTTGTTATAATTATCACTTAAAAGGGCTTTATCATATCCACTTAAATGAGTGAACCGCAATTTATATAGCATTACCTTAGTCTTGGACATTTATGTTACTTAAAACCTGTCTTTGGGAAAAGGCACTTTACAACTAACATTTTTTTTTGTACCTGGAAAGAAACACTTAATTCTACCATTTTCTTTCCAAATGTCTCATTAAGCCTGTCTCATCTATGCTGTCTATAGCTGCGAATGTTGTGTGTGACGTTCTAGTACCTGGTTTTCTCTTAAGCCTCTGTGCCTGCCATGTGTCAAACACAGGAAACCCAGTCTCTCTCCCTGGAGTCTCTGCTTCACCTCTGCCCAGCTCCTCCAAGACACAATGTGATGCTGCCCCAGAGTCCTTACAACTCAAGGATTCAAGCGAGGAGCAAAGGCTGCCCTCAGGGGTTCCCTGACCTCCTGGAACTGTGTGTGCAATTGGCCGTGTGCACTTTTCAGTGAGAGGGTATGGATCTTATATCAGATTTCAAGTGGTCCATGTGACCAAAAAGGGGAAGAATCACTGACAGGGGCTCTTTTTAGCATCCTTTATCTCCTCCCCTCCCCTGGCCCTTCTCTGCTTATCTGATAGCCTAAAATTTCCCTCTTCTCATCGCAAGTTGCCACGTACTTTCCACCTCTTGCCTTCCCTTCACTGTTGGCTTTCTTGGATGAGTAGTTTTACACCCCCGCTCCTGGGTCTCCCATCTTATTTTGCTGACGTTGCTTTTCTGAAGATGATTTGTGCCTACTCGTTTTCACTCTTCACCTTGTCTTCTCTTTAGCTTAAGGGATCATTCCCCTTGGCCTTATAATATTTCTCCTGACCATCTGAGTCCCTGCCTCCCCCAGGACCTTTCCTTCTGGCCTCTCTTCTCTTCCGATTTGTCCTTCTTTCCTCTGCTGCCAAATGGAGGTTTTCTACAATTTTCTGTCACCAGGCCCACTGTCTTTCTGTATTCTTCTCTTTGGCCATCTCATCCAGACCCATGTATGTGCGGCATTTATAAACGCTGTCTCCACTGGGATGCCTGACAATACCTGCACCATATCCGTGAGGAAGTTCATCTTGTTGTCTGGCAGCTCCTCTTTTTTTTAAATTTTAAACTTTACAAAATGTAGTGGGGTATAGCAATTAACAAACAATGTTGTGATAGTTTCAGCAGAACAGCAAAGGGGCTCAGCCATACATATCCCCCACCTCCCCCCAGCGCCTCCTAATTTCCATATTTCTGTGGATGGGGCTGCCAATGCTTTGTCTTCAGGCACAAAAGCTCTGAGTTATCCCGGGCTCCTCACTCTCCCTTGCTTTCTGTCTCCTCCTGTATCACAAGTGAAGGTTAACAGACTCTCTTTCCACAAGGTCCCTTCATACTGCTGCCCCCACTGTTACCTCTTATTACTCGACACCAGGATAGTTGCAGGGGGCTTTAATCTCTTCTCTTGGAGGCCCTTCACCACCACGGACGCCTTTCACCAAACCCTGCCAGATTTACTTCCCTAAAGCATGTCTCTGATCACTCCAGAGTGCTGCTCAAGGTTTTCCTGGGTGTTCCTGCATCCACCAAATTACCTCAAAATTCAAAGCCCTTCAAGTCCTCAACCCAAACCATTTCCCCAACAATCCCCTAAATATATCCCACATAGGCACATTAAGCCAAGTCCGGTTTCAGTATTTACCATTAGAGTATATGGATGTGTAAATATTTAAGTTTGTATGGGAGATTTATAAGGCAAAACCCTATCAATAGTATCACATTTATTTATCCAATTTCTTCTTTTCTCTTTTCTTTCCCTTTCTTCTTTTATATTTTCTTCAAGATTTAGGCTTCAGTCCACCATCATTTAATAGAAGTGTTTTGAGCCCCTTATATACTTCAGCCTGATACCTGAAGGAAAAGATGCTCCACCCTTGATATCCTTAAGGTTGAGCCAGGAGCCCCTGGCATCTGTGAATGAGGCAAAAGCCTCTTCTTCACCCCTATTTGTAAGGCATGTTGGTCACAGTCTTGACAGGAATCAAATGGTCAACACAAAAGGAAAGACTGAGGAGAATTTAATAAAAGGACAATTTGCAAACATTTCAAGGAGGCTGATAAGAAAAGGTCCAGCGGGGTAGTTAGTAGAACTTAGTGAGAGTAGTGTCTGCGGGGCAGGACACCTGGAATCTGTCCTTCTGTAGAGGAATGTGGTCTCTGCCACACCTGCCAGGCAGGCAGAGAGCAGGGAGGGAGCACCCAACTTCATTCTCCTCCCACAGTTTGACCTCTGGCTGCTAGCCTCAAAAAGGAAGGTGTCCTGGGGCAGAAGGGAGGGGCTGAAAAGGGCATGGAAATATGAGCTGAATTCCACTGCTGGCTCCTGAAGGTCTGTCTCCAGGGCGACAGAGGCTCACCCTGCTGAAACTCCTGGGCTTACTCAGAAATCTTGGGTCATTCACTGTGTCAAAGGGAGATTTTGACTCTGGAGGGCTCAGGGGTGGGGTGACTGCGACATAACCTCATTCCTTCCTAGGCTCTGCCTGTCTCCACACCAGGAAGCCCTCGTTTCTCATCCCTTTGCCACTTTCTCTTCATTTTGCCACATGGCTTCAATAAAATTATTGGACAGATAATAAATATTTAGAGGCCAAGTTAAATAAGACATGTTGTCCTTAATAGTGGGGAAGGCAATGGCAACCCACTCCAGTACTCTTGCCTGGAAAATCCCATGGATAGAGGAGCCTGGTAGGCTGCAGTCCATGGGGTCGCTAAGAGTTGGGCACGACTGAGCGACTTCACTTTTACGCATTGGGGAAGGAAATGGCAACCCACTCCAGTGTTCTTGCCTGGAGAATCCCAGGGACGGCCGGGGGAGGTGGGGGGGCCGGTGGGCTGCCGTCTATGGGGTTGTACAGAGTCGGACACAACTGAAGCGACTTAGCAGCAGCAGCAGCAGTCCTTAATAGCTTGTGTTACAGCTTAGCATTTACAGTAGATGGCATTGCTTGAGTAATACGAAATTAATAATGAGAAAGTTGACTTTAGAGGGAAATGACAATGAAGTGGCTGGTAGGTTTTCTTTACTAGAAAACGCAGAACAGAACACCTAGCGACCTTCTCCTGTGTCCCTGGCCTGAAGCCCTCCAGGAGGAAGGGTTTTGTTGCAGACGCTGCTGATGACCTGGCCTCTTCTCCTCAGTATTTATCTGCCTGTGCTCCCCTTCTTCTGGCCTGCTCTAGACTCGCTCCAGACATCCCATATCCCACAGGTTCATCACTGGACCCTGAAGGGCTGGGAAGGACCACTGAGGTGGTCCCTCCCAGCTGGGCTTTGAGCTGTCAATATGATCAGTCTCTTCACAAAGCCCTCATCAGTCAGCTCACCCTCTGCTGATCCCAGCATCATGCCTAGATCATTTGCTCCTGGGGAGTAGGCAAGTAGAGCTCAGATCTCCTTCCTCTCACAACTCAGACAGTAGGGATTATGATGGCCTTGACATCCATGGAATCCAGTCCCATCACTTCATGGCAAATAGATGAGGAAGCAATGGAAACAGTGACAGACGGTTTAGTTTTAGGGGCTCCAAAATCATGCAGATGGTGACTGCAGCCATGAAATTAAAGAGACGCTTGCTCCTTGGAAGAAAACCTATGACCAACCTAGACAGCATATTAAAAGGCAGAGACATTACTTTGCCAACAAAGGTCCGTCTAGTTAAAGCTATGGTTTTTCCAGTAGTCATGTATGGATGTGAGAGTTGGACTATAAAGAAAGCTGAGCGCCAAAAAATTGATGCTTTTGAACTGTGGTGTTGGAGAAGACTCTTGAGAGTCCCTTGGACTGCAAGGAGATCCAACCAGTCCATCCTAAAGGAAATCAGTCCTGAATATTCAGTGGAAGGACTGATGCTGAAGCTGAAACTCTGAGAATTTGGCTACCTGATGTGAAGAACTGACTCCTTGGAAAAGACCCTGACGCTGGAAAAGGTTGAAGGCAGGAAGAGAAGGGGACAACAGAGGATGAGATGGTTGCATGGCATCACTGACTCGATGGACATGAGTTTGAGCAAGCTCTGGGAGCTGGTGAAGGACAGGGAGGCCTGGCATGCTGCAGTCCGTGGGGTCACAAAGAGTCGGACACAAGTGAGCGCCTGAACTGAACTTGACATCCATGGGCTCCCTTTCTCTCCTACTGTCAAACCGTCCTCACCTCCTGCCTCTAGATGGCAGGCCTTCTGCCTACCCTGAGTGTACCATACAGGGGTGATGAGTCAGTAGGAATCAGATCCTAACAAGAGTGTTATTCTGGCCTTGTTCAAACCATCCTAACGCCATCTTTTGAGCACATTTACAGAGAAGCAAATGAAAAAATTGAAATTCAACTAATGTCACTCTTCTCCATTCAAATTTACTGGAATCTGGGAAAGTAAAAGTTTACTTGAGTAAAGAGAACCATATAGGTCTTGATTAAAAACACAAGGCTGCTGACTGCTAGGGGCCTGGCAGCTGAGATGCTGAAACTCACCAGCACTGTAAGTGCAAGATGAAATTTATCAGAAGATACCAAATTAACTATCCAGGAAGAGAAGAAGGGGACAGCAATGCAGGGACTGGCTGACCCTAATTAAACCGGTGGAAATGATGGTCCCTCTTCTCTGAATGGCATCTCTTTTCCACCCTGTTCTCTGTACCCTTTTGTCAATATTGTCTCCAAGTTCTAAATGACTTCAAAAAGGGAACAGAGCAACAGAATAATCTATAATGAGCTCCATTTAATTCTACTCTGTGAGACAGAATTACAAGAAATACATAAGCACTTTTAAATACTCATTCTATATTTATATCGTATATAACATGTATTTTCTCTGATTATAGCATATCTGCTACTGCTGCTACTGCTAAGTCACTTCAGAAGCAAAACAAATTGTTAATTTTTTAAAAAGATATTTCGGTACAACAATTTTAGTAAAAATCCAGTAAGTATAGAGAAGAAAATAAAAGTAACTATTGGCTCAGAGAATATAGCTGTCAATATTTTGATGTATTAATTTGCAATATGGTGTGTGTGTGTAGAAGAGAGTGACATAGGCAGTTACTAGAGAGACAGAGACAAAAAAATTTGGAATCATAATATACATAGTTTTATATTTTGTTAGGTTTACTTAGCATTGTTCTGTGAAGGATTTTAACAATCTGTTGGAAAATATTTTCACCCTGATGTCAAAAAAAAAAAAAATAAAACCCCAAAAACTAAGGACTCCAGTTAAGCCATCCTTTGAGACAGTATTAAGAAAATAGAACAGGGGGCTTCCCCAGTGGCCCAGTGGTTAAGAATCTACCTTCTAATCCAGGGGAACCGAGTTTGATCCATGGAGGGGGCACTAAGATCCCACATGCCACAGGGCAACTAAGCCCGAGCACCAGCTACTGAGCTGGGGCACTTTGCAGCCTGCGCGCCACGACTAGCATCCCACGTGCTGCCACTGAGACCCACCGCCGCTGAATGCTTGGAGTGTACGGTTCCTTGTGGACACTTCACACACAGCTGACGGTCCAGAAAAGCTCCACATTTTCAAAAGAGTGAGGAGGCTTTGGTAGCTGAAAAAATGGGAACCTCTGTTCAGAGTCAACACTTAGAAATATAAGGTCAAACGCCAAAGGACGCTTTTGTTTGGAGACTATAAGCAGCCATCACGGCAGAGCTGTGGGAGGACAGGGGACGGGCTCAGAGAACCCGTTGCGTTTCCCATCACTGCATCACATGACCCCTGTGATGAGCAAACCATGCCGCATGATTAGGGGCAACTTCCACTGGAGCTGGACGAGTCTGTTACTTCCTTCAGCCTGGGCCCCAGCAGGAGCCTGTCTCAGAGCACGTCAGCCACTACTAGTCTCCTTGGTCCTACAGGAACATTCTTATCTTACCCTTTCTTGCCCTGATTTCCCCTGCCTGCAGAAAAATTGTGATCTCCGCCTGCCTATGAGGCCTTGGGAGGACGCCCTCTCTACCCTTTCGGTCGAGCATCAGCAGACTTTTCTTATAATGACCTGGGTAGGACGTATTCTAGATCCTATGGGGGATGTGATCTCTCACAAATACTACTCAACTCTGCCTTCACAGCAAAAAAGCAGTTGTAGGCTAGCATGTCAATTCATGGGTCAGTTCATATAAATAAACTTTATTTATAAAGACTAGTGGCAGGCCAGATGGGGCTCCTTGGCCGCAGTTTGCTGACCTCTGCTTGAGGTCGTGCTGGGCATGAAGCGGGCAGAACCTGAGCCTCAGCTCACTGACATGAGCCCTGAAAGCCACCAAAAGGTGATGCTTCTGGACAAACAGAAGTTAGCAGCCGAGATGGCAATGGTGTGAAATCCCTCCTCCCATCCTACCCTTGACTGTCACTGAGTTGGGAAGAGGATTAAACTGAGAAGACTGGCCTCATACAATAAGAGAAGGGACTCACTTGGAGCATGGAAGCTTCATTCTGTGAGATGCATCTGTCTCGGCATTATGAGCTTGATAAATTCATGTAAGATTCCACAAATCAGATTGGCCTCTCTTCTGCATTTTCCCAGGCTGCATTTCTAAAGGGACACAACCAAAAAGGTGGTCTCAAGAACAGTAACATATTTAAGAATTCATGTCTATTCTATTTCTTCAGGCAATTACATCTAGTTATGCCTGTGTAAGCAGGAGCTTTTTTATTTTTTAAAGAGTAACTGAAACTCAGGATATCTCAGAGGTGTAAGATCTGGAAGAAACTGACTAGAAGGCTTAGCTCTTCTTGGGGAACAAGAAGCCTCTGTTCTATCCATGCTGGACGATAGATGCACAAAATCACAAGACCAGCTTCTTTCTTCATGACTGAAACGTGTTCAGCTTCCCAGATGACAGCACCGCCTGCCCAGGGCAGGGGTGGTGTTATGACTCCCTTACCCAGTGTCCCTAGGTTAAATAACAATTGTCACTGACATCTGAGGAGCAGATATTCCGTGCCAGGCACTATCAAGGGCTTTAAGGTCCTTCTCATTTAACAACCTCCAAGCTCATGCCTTGAGACCCATTATTATCATTACTCCACATTGACAGATAATGTAACAGGGGCACAAACAGGCTTGCGTAGCCTGCCCCGAATCATGCCGCTTCAAGTGTGGAGTTCAGGTATGGACCCAGGGATCTCAGCTCCAGAGTCAGTGCCCTTAACTTCTATTTATACTGCTTCTAATAACGCAACTAATACAGGTGATCAGTAAATGTCTGGGGCGGATGACATAGTGACTTGGAGAGGTGGGGAGCGAAGGAGGAGGCCTGGGCTGAAGCTAAGCCAAACTGTGCTTGACTCTGCCAGCGAGCTAGCTCACTGCATGGTCTCCTGAGTGGAGAATACAGGGCTGTCTTGAGGTCTCTGTACCAGAGTCCAGCTCTAAGAGGGTGGTTGCTCCTGGAGGAGCTTCAAGAAGGCATGTCTGCAGCTTATAAAGAAGGCCTTTCTTCAACCGCCTGAGCCATAGCGCTGGAAATGTGCCCACAGCTGGCCGCACCATTCTCTCTGACCATCCCAGAGCCTTCCCTCAGGGAACAAGGCGGAGAAAAATAGCCCCGGGGCAGCCCCCCCCATCTCCTGAAGATCCTGACTCTGGGAATGCAGGGGCCTGACCTTCCAGATTCCTCAGTGACTGTGGTGAAGATGAGGGGCCGCTGAGGAGGAGGAGGAAGGGGCACTGCCAGGCCGGGGCTAGAAATGATAGCCTTGGTCATCAGACCACTTGGTTTTTCCTCTCTCAATACCCAAATTATTTTGATTTTTCTTTTTTCTTGAACTGTTTTTGATTCAGAAACTATTTTAATCTCTATTTTCTTGTCTAATATTGGGATTTGGGAATAGGAAATATAGCCCAATTACAGTTTGCATTGCATCCCATGCACGTGAGGAAGACTGCATCTCTATTGTCTTTTAATATACTATGCGCTTGGATTCTGTCTTTCATAAAACAGCTATTGAATAGTTTTTGAGCAACTGGATAACTTTTAATTAGCTTAGCATTCTATACCTCCAAAACCCTTACATCATGTTATGAGAATGTCAAGGGCAATGAAATCTGATAGCTTTTTTATAAGAATATTTTTCAAACAGACCCTATATATCTTTGTAAAAGATCTCTATATTCTTGAAATATATTTTACCCTCCATTAAAAAATTTTTTTTCTTGAAAATTCTGTTAAATCACTCCTAATGAAGTGTGGAACAGAGCTGTTTCATTTATGCTGCTGATCAAACATTTAATTTACTGATCACTGCTTTCTTTGTCTAACACATTTTGATAATAGTGTGCAAAGATTCTGTATGTGTCTTTATTTCCAGAGTCAGGGAACCTGTACTCAGATCCTGGTTTATCTTTAATTTGCTGCATCACTTTGCCCAAATCACTTGATATCTCTAGACCTACATTTCCCTTTTGTATAACACATGGTGTTGAGTTAAAACTTTCAAAACTGTCTTTTGACAATATCATTAGATATTAGACAGCTATCAGTGAGCCTTTACCACCAGGGCCATCTTCCCCTTTCCTTTCTGTTCTAAGGAAACACGTTTGACCAGATTTCACCTGATGTAGGAAAGGAAGGAAAGATCATATAGATCTGAGAATCACTACACTGTCCTTGGAAGGAAAAGAAATTCCTTGTTCTGCCTACACACACACACACACACATACACACACACACACACACACACGACGTGTACCTGAATATGAACTTTTCAATAATTAATTGTAATGTACCAATGAGAAAATTTTTACTCTGAGCAACCAGCAAGTATTGGTAAATGGATTTTTTCTTTTACTTAATGACAAATATCAAAAGGTTACAAGCCTAGAGGGACCCCTGCCACCTTTATCTCCCTAGTCTTGAAAAAGATATAATGGAACAACCACAGACAAATGCCAGCCTCAGAGCGAATAAACTTAGAATTTTCAACTTCCACAGCCTGGCTATCACTGCAGTATACTGATCAGATTTCACTCAAGTGAAAGACCAGGAAAGACCCAAATACCTGCTAGGGTCAAGGTTCATCAGACATTTGAGAATCAACTACTCCTTCATGGATTAAGTATGTCAGAACCAAATAGCATGGAATGGCTTCAGCAAGAATGCTCAAACTACTGCACAATTGCACTCATCTCACATGCCAGTAAAGTAATGCTCAAAATTCTCCAAGCCAGGATTCAGCAATACTTGAACCATGAACTCCCTGATGTTCAAGCTGGTTTTAGAAAAGGCAGAGGAACCAGAGATCAAATTGCCAACATCCTCTGGATCATGGAAAAAGCAAGAGAGTTCCAGAAAAACATCTATTTCTGCTTTATTGACTATGCCAAAGCCTTTGACTGTGTGGAT
>SJYQ01005540.1:0-81835 GCA_006410935.1 Redunca redunca | reverse complement strand
AATGATGCTGAAGCTGAAACTCCAGTACTTTGGCCACCTCATGGGAAGAGTTGACTCATTGGAAAAGACTCTGATGCTGGGAGGGATTGGGGGCAGGAGGAGAAGAGGACGACCGAGGATGAGATGGCTGGATGGCATCACCGACTCGATGAATGTGAGTCTGAGTGAACTCTGGGAGATGGTGATGGACAGGGAGGCCTGGCGTGCTGCGATTCATGGGGTCCCAAAGAGTTGGACACGACTGAGCGACTGAACTGAATTGAACTGACTAGGAAAACATCCAAGAACAATTGCTAAATGTACATACAACGTGCAAGAAAAATGAGAGCATTCCCTGGATTGGACTCAATCACACTGGGTCAGCCACACCAGGAATTCCAACTGAAATCTTTGACTTCAGGCCCTCTGAGGTCACCAGCATGTCAGAGCATGAGCCCTGAAAGCAGTGCTCTGGCCCATCCAGAGCTGACAAAAACTACAGTTGGCATTTCAACCACTAAGCTGGAAATGACAGTTCAACGCTCTCTCTTCAATTTAGAGGTCCTCTCCAAAGAGTTCTGTATGTGCAGCCAAAAGTGACCAGTCTGTTGATCAAGGCAGGGGCTTGGAGAAACTGGGTGCTTCCCCTGAGCCCACCAACAGCTGAATTTAAAATGTGGTGAGAGATACAAAACTGAAGAGGAGGTGGTGCCAAAGAGCCCTGGGAGATGGTGAAGGTTTCCTGGGTTGGAACTTTCCCTTGGAAAACATACGTGACAAACAACAGAAAAAAACCCACTGCTGAGCCTTTACCCAGGTCATTTCCCTTTCCTGGACTGAAATGTTTTCTTTTCCAAATAGGAAAGTCCTATTTGGAACACGTGTTCCTTCTCTATAACACCTTCCCATCCAACCCACAAAAACTGCTCCATTCTCTAAACTCAGCCGCTGTCTTGTTTCATTCTAATAATGCTCTTGCTGTCTTCTGGCATCTCACATCCTTGTTCTGTGACATCATGGAATTATTCTGTTGCAGAAACCAGTAATCCAGAAACCAAGCACCACACTTGGAGAGTTGGAGAACTGTGGTTTATGATGCCAGCGGGCCCAGAGGAGCTAACACTTCCAAGCTCTGAGCCCCGAGCAAAGGGGTCACAGAGTTTTTATAGGCAGACTACAGTGGGCAACACTAGCTGCTAATAGGCTGGTTTAAACTAAGGGGTTTCATGATGGGGAGGGGGATGCCTGACCTTTACACGGACAGCCATGATTAGGCAGGTTTGCAGGCACTGGGCAACTGCAAAGAGCAGGACAAGGGAGTGTGAGATAAGCTCCAGCTCCTAGTATCGTAAATCCCCACTTTCTGAGACTACATGACCTACGTGATCCAGACTTGGCAAGGAGGAAGCTGAGTTACAGAGGCAGAATGAGCAGGAGGTTATGTACAACTTTAACTTTTTCTCTTCAATTTCGCTATTATTCAGCTTTTCACATACTATACCTCAATCTCTAAATTTGATTTTAACCTTCCTTCTTGAAAGTGAAGTCCATAATCATATTAGCTTTTTTTCTCTAAGGCAACTGTTGGATATATGCTGATCGATAAAGGAAGAAAGGAGCAGGGATAGGTGACACAGTGCAAAAACGTTTGCTAGTACTTGTCACGACAGAAAGGGCACCAACGTTTCACGCAAACTATGAACAGCACCCAGCAGGTCCCAGAACACATCTGTTCAATGGAAGGAAGGAAGGGAAGAAAAAATGAGAGGACATGATAAAGGGAAGAGAGAAAGGAAGGGAAAGAAAAGGAGGAAAGGGTGGAGGGAGCAAGGAGGGAAGGGGAGAGAAGAATGGAAGAAAGGCTGGAAAGATGGACAGAGGGGTAGAAGGAAGGAGGAGGGGTGGAAGGAAAAGGGGAAAGAAAGGGATGGAGAATGTCTTATCCTTGACCTTCTGGGTCTTTCATGTCTACACTTGTTCCCTTTCTATTTACAAAATATCTCTTGGGGCCTTATGATACTGAGCAGGACCCTGTGGGATTCCTGGGCAAGAAAGCCTTTCTGGGGCCTCTACTTTTTGGTTACAGAAAATAGGCTTCACTCAACCTTTAAGACCCTCCCTGAATTCCAAGAAACAGGTTGAAACCTTTGCTAACTGGGGAAGGGAGGAGGATGCAGAGATAGAGCTAAGGCAGGAACAGAAGCAACAGTGTAGCCTTGGGGAAGCCCTGTGGTTCCCCCCAAAGGAGGTGCAAGACAATAGCTTTGAGCTGTCTTGCCCCACCAGGTGGGAGAAATTAACATCACAGAGAGCTCAGACCAGTGGGAACTTCAAGTTGATAATGCTGACTCCCACTCCAGTTCAGTTCAGTTGCTCAGTTGTGTCCAACTCAGCTCTCCAGGCTTCCCTGTCCATCACCAACTCCCGGGGCTTATTCAAACTCATATCCTACTTACCAACCAATTAGAATAATGTTTATCAGTTGATTGCGCCAGCTTTCAACCATTACAACTCTTCACTACCACTCCAGGACACACAGTTTTGAGGGCATTAGCATGTTGTGACCTCCTCTCCCTGGCGAAGCAATAAAGCTATCTTTTCTACTTCACGCCAAACACCATCTCCAAAATTTAATTTGGTGTCGGGGTACAGAGGCCAGATTCAGCTTCACTTACAGGGCACCCAGCACCTAGTTCCAGTTTGCCTGATGTACCCGCATAAAGATCTGCATGAACCACTTCCAAAGACAAGATGATTCATCGGTCAGTACCCACCGTCTCATTCAAGCGCCCCTGGCCGAGTCACTGGCCCCTGCAAAGCTATGCCTCATGGCCCGGACCTGGACCTCTGGAGGACATCTGGGCATAACTGACCTCCCGCAGGAGTGCAGCTGGAGGGCATATCCTCCTACTGGCATCACATGGCACACTCTGCCCATGGGCTTCCAGGGCCGCCCACTAGGGAATCGGGGCACCTGAGCTCCGAGGGATGGAGTGCCTGAGGTCACTCACTGGTGTGAACGCAACGCCTCCCTCACAGCCAATCACCTGGCTCCCAGGGCCCTCCTGCACCTCCTCCTCCATACACTGCCACAGCCCTGGTGGGTGGGAGCCTTAAAGCCTATCAGCAGCCTTCAAGAGGAGGGAGGAATGGCATCTTTCTAACAGTACTTCTTAGGGATCAGCTTGAAACCAAGCAGGACCCTGTGGGCCCCCCTGGGATACAAAGCTTGTGTCCCTGTTTCTTGTTTCTAGGAAATAAGACTTCATTCAGCCTACATGACCTTCCTGGAGTTCCAAAGGCCAGTTTTAAACATTGCTGATAAGGGGAAGGGGGAGCTTCACAAACAAGGTAGGGGAGGTCAAGAAACAATGGAGCAATCTTGGGGCAGAGTCTTGGTTCATCCTCAGGGAATATACAAATCAGTATCTTCGAGCTCTTCAAGGGACCATTGAGCCTATGAATGAGTTTTGAACCCATGGATCAGTTTTAAGCTGGCGAGTCCAGTCAGTTTAGTTCAGTTCAGTAGCTCTGTCACGTCCGACTCTGCGACCCCATGAACTGCAGCACACCAGGCCTCCCTGTCCATCACCAACTCCCTCCCAGAGTTTACTCAAACTCATGGTGATGCCATCCAACCATCTCATCCTCTGTCGTCCCCTTCTCCTCCTGCCTTCAATCTTTTCCAGCATCAGGGTCTTTTCCAAAGAGTCAGTTCTTCGCATCAGGTGGCCAAAGTATTAGAGTTTCAGCTTCAGCAGCAGTCCTTCCAATGAATATTCAGGACTGATTTCCTCTAGGATGGACTGGTTGGATCTCCTTGCAGTCCAAGGGACTCTCAAGAGTCTTCTCCAACACCACAGTTCAAAAGCATCAGTTTTTCGGCGCTCAGCTTTCTTTATAGTCCAACTCTCACATCCATACATGACTACTGGAAAAACCATAGCTTTGACTAGATGGACGTTTGTTGGCAAAGTAATGTCTCTGCCTTTTAATATGCTGTCTAGGTTGGTCATAGGTTTTCTTCCAAGGAGCAAGCGTCTTTTAATTTCATGGCTGCAGTCACCATCTGCAGTGGTTTTGGAGCCCAGAAATAAATAGTCTGTCACTGTTTCCATTGCTTCCCCATCTATTTGCCACAAAGTGATTAAGATCATGGCATCTGGTCCCATCACTTCATGGCAAATAGATGGGGAAACAGTGGCTGACTTTATTTTTCTGGGCTCCAAAATCACTGCAGGTGGTGATTGCAGCCATGAAATGAAAAGACACTTACTCCTTGGAAGGCAAGCTATGACCAACCTAGACAGCATATTGAAAAGCAGAGACATTACTTTGTCAACAAAGATCCGTCTAGTCAAGGCTATGGTTTTTCCAGTGGTCATGTATGGATGTGAGAGTTGGTCTATAAAGAAAGTTACGCACAGAACAATTGATGCTTTTGAACTGTGGTGTTGGAGAAGACTCTTGAGAGTTCCTTGGAATGCAAGGAGATCCAACCAGTTCACTCTAAAGGAAATCAGTCCTGAATATTCATTGGAAGGACAGATGCTGAAGCTGAAACTCCAATACTTTGGCCACCTGATGATGCAAAGAGCTGACTCATTTGAAAAGACCCAGATGCTGGGGAAGACTGAGGGCAGGAGGAGAGGGGACGACAGAGGATGAGGTGGTTGGATGGCATCACTGACTCAGTGGACATGGGTTTGGGTGAACTCCGGGAGTTGGTGATGGACAGGGAGGCCTGGAGTGCTGCAGTTCATGGGGTCGCAAAGAGTCAGACACGACTTTGTAACTGAACTGAACTGATGGGACCAGATGCCATGATCTTAGCTTTCTGAATGTTGAGTTTTAAGACCCCCTTTTCACTCTCCTCTTTCACTTTCATCAAGAGGCTCTTTAGTTTTTCTTCTCTTTCTGTCATAAGAGGAAAAGTTCTCGGAGGGCCCAAGATGCAGTTAAATACTACTGGAACCTACTGTAAGGATGGGTGGGGGGATGGTTAGGAGGCTGAGTCCCACTTCAGCGGGCCCTGCCCGGGGACACCAGGTCACCTCGCCCACTCCCACTTCTCCCTCTGGAGGTGGGGCACTGCGGCTGCAGCAGGGATTCTGCGCCTCCTGCTCCCCGTTCCCAACAGGAGGCACGGCTTGGCTCTCTCCCGACTCCCGCCAGCCGCAGCGAGCCGGGTGGAGGGCAGGAGCTAGCGGACTGGCCCCAGTTCCGCTGCCCCCAGCTCTTCCCAACCAGCGAGAGCGGCTCCAGCCGAACGCGAGCCCGTGGTGTGGGATTCAAACGCTGATTTCCCGCGGGAGCCGGAGGACGCAGGGCTGCGCCCGGGCCCTGAGGGCTGACCCGGCTTGGCCGGCGCGGTCCGGCCCGAATGCAGCTGCGGTGCAGCCGTGGGCGAAGTCGAGGGTCGCGCTGCCCTCCGCTCGGGCTCCGGGGCCACTCAGCGGAGGCGGAAAGAAGAGACGCCGAGCCTCGAGTTCAGGCTCTCTGGGGACCCGATTCCGCTCCCGGCGGTGGGGGCGCGTCTGCTCCGCCCTAAGTCACTAGGGGAGGGAGCGAGACGAGAGCTGGCAGCTGGCATCGCGGCTCAGCCGAGAGCTTCCACCCAATAAAACCTGTGGGCCACGCCGCCCACGTGTTGTGAGCTCCTACGCTCGGTCGTGGGGGCTCGGAGGAGCGCGGGAGCGCGAGCGAAGTGAGCCGTCTGGTCCAGGCCGGCCCGCTGAGGGTCGCGGAGTGGGCAGGCCGGCCCCGGGGAAGGCCTGCTGGCGTCGCAGCTCCGGGGTCCCCGCCCGGCTGGCGCTCTACTTGGGCTCCTGGGGCCATGCCAGCCTGGGACCTCCTCTCCGCTTCGGGGTAAAGCAGGCATAACTGGAAGAGGGTGGCAGTGGCGCTCCCTTTCTCATACATTGCGGGAAACTTTTTGGATAGATGCTCAACTGTCACCAAAACGGTGAGAATATCGCTCACTTCTGCATCCTTGATACCCGCCAGAGCTCCTGGCATATGATAGGAGTCTGGTAATTACTGCTTACTAAATGAGCGCGTGAATAAATGAATGGACGGTGAGGCTGTTTTTCCATCCCAAGATGTCTTCCGAAATACATCCACTTCACAAATAAGCAGAAAATAAATGTTTGGGAAGCACTAGCGATTAAACATCGGTATAAACAGGCTATCTTATGTAAGGTATAACCACTGCCATATGTTATGAAGCACTTAAGAAAGGAAGTGTGGCTTTCCTGTTCCAGACTTGTTAAAAGGCGAATTCTGACAAATGAGCACGGGAGGTGTATGCTGTGCACTGCGTCTGATGGTTTCTGTAACAGTAGATAAATTAGACAGCTACAATAATCCAAGAGCATTATCCCACATCTGGGAAGGGAGCCAGCTGCCAAGTGGAGGAACACACAAAACTGAACGAGGCCTGTTGGAGTTTTTAAAAGTCTCTGCTTCCAGCATAAGAGTCACTTTATTTATTTATTTACATTTTATCTTTAAAAATTTATTAATTTTATTTTTAATCATTTATTTATGAAATCATTCTCTTTGGTCAAATATATATTGGTATGGAAAACATGTAATAGTTATCTACCAAAAACATCATTTCTGACTGTTGTATTCCCTCGATACTGTATATATCGACACAGGTTCAAGGATGTTATATTTCCCAAATGTTTTATATTCAGAATTAAATTTTAAAGGGCTGTGTTTTCCATAGTTTTAGCCTGGTGAGCAGGTTATTAAAAATATCCATTAAAATGGTACAAGTCAGAATAAGTACCAGCCATCAGAATAGTGCCAACTGTAGGAACAAGGCATCAACCATCAGAATGATTGCCACACTGTGACAGCTTGCCCAGCAAAGCAGAGCCTGCTTGTCCTCCTGAGGCCCATGGGTTTGCTTCTGACTTCTCTACCCAAGTCCTCTTTTTATGAATGACTGTATGTAACTATCCCCAACCCTTGGCTTTCCAAGCTTCTCTGCATTCAAGCTGGCATTGTGAGTTGGGCTAGGTTCCTCAGACTTTGTGGCTATAATCAACAGTAAGAAATATACATTACTTTGTGGCTCAGGGCACACGCCTGCATGCACGCACACACACACACACACAAACGCACATACACTGGTATATTTTCTTCTATTATATTTATTTTTATTAAAGACATGCTGACCCCTGGAAATTCCCTGGTGGTTAGGACTCTGTGCTCTCACTGACGAGGGTACGGGTTTAATCCCTGGGTGGGGAACTAAGATCTTGCAAGCCATGCAGCACAGTCAAAACAAACAAAAAGGAAAGAAAGGAAAAAAACCCATGGGTATCCCTGATGGATTTCACACCCAGAGCAGGAGGAGAAGGGGGCGGAAGAGGATAAGAGGGTCGGATGGCATCACCAGCTCAATGGACACGAGTTTGAGCAAACTCCGAGAGATAGTAAAGGACAAGGAAGGCTGGTGTGCTGCAATCCATGGGGCTGCAAAGAGTCAGACACCACTTAGCGACGGAACAAGTGGGTTGCAACCTGCAGAGCTGGGATAGTGGCAGAAAGTGTTAAAGAAAGTAACTGTGCTGGGCCCTCCCCTGCTGCCTGGCCTGGGGGCCCAGACATTATAGTGAGAGCCACCCCTTGGGTGCTGCCTGCTCTGAGCAGCTCTGTGGTCACCAAGACATGAAGCCCTCTGCCTCTGGTCGGCTGGCACCTTCCAGATACCACCCCCGACTGATCGTCGCAGGCCACACACAGACCAGATGCTGTGTGTAGAACAGACATTTATGAAAGGCGTTAGCAGAATAAGGAGGACCCGAGAGAGGTGGGGAGAGAAAGAAGGAGACACAGGCAGACTGAAGAAGATGAAAGATGTAGGATGTCCAAGTTGACCCGGTTTTCCTGCTGTTAGCCTCAATGTCCATATCCTGGAGAATCCCTCAGGCTCAGGAAAAGCAGAGATGTTGGTCACCCTACAAAAGAGGGATAAGGAGAGAGGAGCAGAAAGCACCAACACTGAGAGATGATGCGTTCACTTCCTGGGGCTGCTGCAACCAAGCACCCCAGACTTAAACAACAGACGTGCATTGTCTTTCGGTTTTGCAGGTCAGGGTCCAAGACTAAGGTCTTGGCTGGGTTGGTTCATTCTGGGAAGGATCTGTTCCAGGCTGCTCTACCTGGCTAGTAACAGATGGCTGTCTCTCCCCTGTGTCCTCATGTCATCTTCCCTCTGTGCATGTCTGTCTCTGTGTCCAAATTTCCCCTTTTTGTAAGGACACGAGTCACATTGGATTAGGGTCCATCCTAATGACCTCGTTTTAACTTGACTTTCTCCGTAAAGACCCCATCTTCAAATAAAGTCACATCCTGAGGTCCTGAGGGTTAAAACTTCACAGATGAGTTTGAAGGGAACACAGTTCAGCTTGTAACAGATGGGAAGTCAGAGAGAGACAGCCAGGGGCCAGGGACAGTGTCCCAGGTCCGACCTTTTGGTCTTTCTGACCACTGCCTGACCTGCTCCTGGCTGACCAGGAACTCTACCCTAGCCTTCCCTGGGCAGCTTCTCCTGCCATAAATCGAGCCTGGTGCTCCCAGTGTAGCCCTCCTCACTTGCCTGGGCTTTTATACCTGTTAGCTCACCAGCCTGTACATCTGGGGGGCACAGTTGGTAAAGAATCCGCCTGCCAGAGCAGGAGATGCAAGGGACTTGGTTTCGATTCCTGAGTCGGGGAGATACCCTGGAGTAGGAAATGGCAACCCACTCCAGTAATCTTGCCTGGAAACTTCCACAGATACAAAGGAATCTGATGGGCTACAGGCCATGGGGTCGCAGAGATGTTCACCACTGAGCACGCATGCATATAAGGCTAATGATTGGCACATCCAGACCGTGCTCCTCTCTTCACCTTCCCAGCCTGCACTACCTCCAGGTAACAAAAAAGATGCTCCATGCCAGCTCAGCAAGAAACCTAAATCCAAGATGGGCTTTCAAACAAGACCCAGCACACATTTGTGGAAAAAAAAAATTACAATCGAATAAAGACATCCAGGAAATAGAGAATCCACCCAGACAACGGAGTGAACCTGTTCTAGTGGAAGGGAAATTTTGAGCTAATTTTTTTTTTTTCATTAGAAAATGTAATGGGTTTCTTTCATAGGTGGAAGATCTAAAATTATTTGTAGGAAAAAAGAATTGGACTGGATAATGAAGACTGGGGAGAATTTTTTATTTTAATTTAATGCGATAGAAGCAAATAAATGTTGGTTCCTTTAGTATTTCCAAAACTGTATTATTATCCATGATTGGCTGTTGTTCAAACTTATTTTACTCCCCCAACCCCAGTTTGGATTAGTTTCTGGATCTATTATGCCGGGTGTGGCCATGTGACTTGATTTTGTCTTAGGGTGCTTGCAGGGTGATTCCTTGCCCCGTGACTTTGTGCTCAGCCATGTAGCTTGCTTGGCCAATAGACGTTAGCAGTTGTGACTCAAGCAGCCTCTATAGCTGGCTTTGTCCTCTTGTACCTGTGCCATCTCCGTGAGTAGAGACCTTCTTTTGAACGGCCCTTTCAGCCCGGGCCCACGATGAGCGCAGGTAGAGGAATCTCAACCGTGGTGAGGAGCTAGCCCAGTCGAGCCCACAGCTCAAAGAAGAGCTGCCCCCTCGAGCCCAGCCTAGCTCAGCTGACCACCAGTTGACCCGAAGTTATGTTTGTTTGTCACTGAGATTTTGAGTTGTTTGTTACTCCATGGTAGCTGACCCATACGTTATTATATCAGGTGAGCGTGGAAGGACAGCACAGATGAGCACAGTCTGAGATGGGGAGCAGCCTGGAGTAAACTCTCCACCCAAAGCATGCTGTAATCTGGTGGGCACTTTACTTAATATTTCATCTTTGGATCATCCTGGATCAAAACTTCTTTTGGGACATGTCTGGAGGAACTGAACTCTGTCCACTGCCTAACACGTAGCACAGACAGATCATTCAAAATTGTGTTAAATGACTGTGGACATTTTGAATGGATCCCAGAAGGTTCCAGGAGGCAGGAACAGGAGCTGGGGATGTGAATACAAAACACACAGGCTGAACTGCTTTGCTGTTTCTCCCTGTCCCCCACAAGGGGTAGCTGAGGCACTGTGGGCTAGTGACTCCACTGGGTTAGCAGAGGATTGACCTGGGGACTGTGGGCTTTTTGGGAAATGATGTCTCTCTGTCCTTGTCTTTCTCTTACTCTCTATTTAGTAGGAAAAATGCTATTTTGAGATGATCACCTTCAAGATCTTGGACTGGACTGTGCGATGGAGCTTTAGGGACAGGTGGCAACTGTGCCCTCAGCCTCCATTCTCTCTGGTGGTGGACACGTTGTGCACTGTCCTTCCTTAAAATGGAATAGAGAAGGAGGGAAACATCAGTAAGGAGGGGCTGGGAAAAGGCAATGGGAAGTCCGGCTTTACCCTGGAGAAAGGCAGGGCAGGGAGCCAGGGCCAGGCCACCTGTCTGGAGTCAGGCAGGAGAAGGGTAGATCACTTAGCTGAAATCCCTTATCTTTTTCTCCTGTGATCAGAGTAAGTTATTTAACAGCCCAGCCTCTTTATGGCTTCAACAGGGAGAAAAGGCAAACAAAGAGCACGTGATCTCCCGGGATCTGGGAGCCACCTTCCCCGGCAGGTGCATCCTCTTCAGCAGACCTGCCCACCACCGAGAGGGTTTCCTGGAAGACCAGACCCATATATGCTGCCTGACCCTGAAGTCCTGGAGTCCCTTCCTCATGTCTCCCTTCCAGGTGTCTTTGAAAGACTTTTGAAGTTTTCAAAGGATTATTCTTTAATCCTTTGCATCCTCACCACCTTGTCATGAACCTGAACCAGTCTTGGCTCCATCTTATAGAGGATGAAGCAGGCTAGAATGATTATCAAGCTTTATACTCTGTGCTAGGAGATATCATTTAATTTCTTTTATTCTTTTTAAAAATAAAATTATAATTATGAATTTTTCTTTAATAGAGAGAAGGAAACACATGGTCCATATTCCTATTACTCACATAACTGATGTTAACATTCTTTCTGGCTCAACAATTCTATTTCTAGATGTTACTGCTTTCAATTTCTATTTCTGTTTTATTCCATGAAGGTTAAAAAAACTTGATATTTAAAAAAAAAATATATATATTTAAAAATATCAAAGGTTTATACATATAATTTTAGGCTTATGAAAAATTACAAGTGAGGATAAACAGCATTTTTCTGAACCATTTGAGTAAACTGCCAACAAGAAGCCCCTCTTTTCCAAATACCAATTTTATTGTCTATTACTTACAGAAAAGGACCTTCTCCTACTCTCCCAAAACACAAGCATCATGATTCAGGCAGTTAGCATTGAGACATAACTACCCTCTCAACCCCAGGTTCCATTCAAGTTTCATCACTTGTTCCAAGATGCTTGTCCCCCAGATACTGTGGAACGCAGTCTGCCCATTGGTAGGGTCTCGCAGACTGGGGTCCTGGCCTCCTATAGCAGCAAGTAGGGAAGTACAGCTCCAGATTTCTTGCTCATGGGCTCTGTTTTCTCAGGGAGCTTTGGATATTCTTGCTTTGCTCTATTCAGGGCTCAGCTGCCACCAGGGGTTGCTGTTTCCTTCCCTGGCTGTTGTCGTTTCCTTCCTGTCAGCAAAAGGTCTGACAGCCAGCTCTTGCTGTGTTGCTTAACTAAGAATGTCTACTTATCCCCTCTCAGGGGTGTTTGGATGCTGGAGACAGAGCTTGGACTCTGGGTTCAAACCCCAACCCCGCTATCTACAATTTGGAGGAAGGGGACAAGACACTCCCGTTCCCCCAACCTCAGCTTTCTTTCCTGTGATATGGGATGATCATACTTTGGGTACTTTTGTCTGGCACAGGATCTGGTCACTATTTTCACTGCCCCATCAGCTGCTCTCTGTTCTACACGGGCTTGAGCTAACGCCTAGGAGCTCTGGGAAGTTGTTTAAAAGGCTCACCAGTAAGACCTCAATCCTTGGCCCCACATAGCTGCCCCATGAGGAGGAGATGTCAGTGTCTGAGTTCTTGCCCACACAGAGAACAGCTGTCTATAAATGAGTGGTTTCTAACAGGAAAGACTCTTCACTTTAGACTCCTGGAAGCCACCGTCATGATTGTTGTTCAGTTGCCAAGTTGTGTCCAACTCTTCATGACCCCGTGGACTGAAGCACGCCAGGCTTAACCTGTCCCTCACCAACCCCCAGAGTTTGCCCAAGTTTGTGTCCTTTGCATCAGTGATGCCATCCAACCCTCTCATTCTCTCGCCCTCTTCTCCTCTGCCTTCAGTCTGTCCCAGCATCAGGGTCTTTTCCAATGAGTCATTATAATTAAGTTCTGCTAAAACCGCACGCTGCCAGGCTTGCCTTCTTTCCTCCTTTGTCACACGCTGTCACTGTGAATGGACCCGTAATGGGCTCTGAGGGCAGAGGCAGGAGCTGTGCCCTGGACACGGGGAGTACGTTGCATGAACATGCACACAGGCTGTGCCACCTGCTTCTGCAGCAAGAACGCATCATGGCACGGGGACACTGGAGCTGGGCTGAGGAGGAGGAGCAGCAGCTTCCCAGGGAGGAAAGTGATCCTGAAAGGAGATATGGCAGGTGCAAACCTGGGCAACCAGCCGGCAGAGGCCTGGGTGTTTGACGGGCAGGACCTGACCATTCAGTTTCTTAGCTGAGTGACTTTGGGGAAGTTGCTCAATCTTTGAGTCTCACTTGGTTTCATCAGTAAACCAGAAGTAAAAATGCTCACCCTCAGAGCTGTTCTGATGCTCCAGTAGGGTATTGTCTGCGGAGCCCCCCTGCACCGTAAATGGCAACTGCCATTCTAGAAGGGGCCGCTGCCCACCACTCTGGGACCATTTCCAGAGTCAGCATTGTCGTGGTACCTCTGGGGTTACTTGGTGTGTGGAGGGAGTGGCTGGGAGATCTGGGCCGTGCCCTGTGGGTCACGGGGAGCCATGGAAGTTTGTTTTCCCCCAGCTTTATTGAGGTATAATTGACATATAACATTGTGTACACTAAGGTTTACAATGAGTTGATATGATACACTTACATGTGGCAAAACAATTACCACCAAAGCATTAGATAATATCTCCACCCTTTCACATAATTACCATTTCTTTTCTTATAAGAGAATTTAAGATCTACTCTCTTGGCAACTTTTGAGTATATAATACAGTATGATAAGCTATACTCACCCTTCTGTACATTATATCCCCAGAACTTGTTAATTTTATAACTGGAAGTTTGGACCCTTTGACCAGTATCTCCTCCCCATTTCCCCAAACCCCTGGTCCCTGGAAACCACTGCTTTACTTGATTTCTGTGAGTGGGAGCCATGGAAGGTTCTACAGAAGAGTTGTGCATGTCTGACACTCAGGAAGTGTCCCAGCAGCAGAGTCTACTCTCAAGAGGCCCTGCAGGTACAAACGGTGATTGTACCCGGGGGCCTCCTGGAGGAAATGATAAGGCAGTATATTCAGAGTTGAAGCAGCCTTTGGAATACACACTGTGCCATTTCGGGCAAGTCCTAAGTCACCTGGACTGCACTGGAGAAGAGCTTTCTTACTTGACTCTTGTTGCAGCAACCTTGGAGGCCTTTCCAGAATCTATGAGGGCCTCTCTGACTCTTCCCGAATGCCCCTCTGAAAGCCCCGACGTTCTGCAGCCACGCTGCTCTCCCGTGATCTCCAGGGACCAGATACCTCCAGCCTCAGCACCTTTGCCTTTACTGTGCCCGCTCCCTGGACCATCTATTTATAGCTGACCATTTCCCCACAGCATCTCATTTTCTGCAGTAACTGATTTACTTGCCCCTGGTCTGCCTTCCCCCCCTGGGCTGGGAACTCCAGTATTACCCGAGGACAGGAGACCTGTTTTGTCCAGCTCTGTGTCTATCGGGAAAGCCAGGCTCACAGCGGCCTGCAATTCATATATGTGAATGAGTTTATGAAAGGCGGGTCTTCTTATGCCCATTTCATGGATGAGGGCACTGAAGCTCAGAGAGAACAACAGTTCCAGCCCGCTGGCCTGGGCGGGGGTGGGCGTGTAGAAGGCAGGTTTGTCTGGCTGCAGCTGCGGGCAGATGGGAAGGCTCGCGGGCGCGCCCCGGGACAGGCGCCCGGGTCCCCCGCTGCGGCTGGAGCGTCCTCGTGGGCGGCGCGGGGCGGCAGACTGGGCGGGGGCTGGCGGCGGCGGCGCGGGAGGGAGCCGGGCGTGCGGGTGAACTGGCAGGGCGGCTCCGCTCCGCAAGCAGGGAGAGCGCCGGGTTGCAGGAGCAGGTGAGGCCGGCACGGGCCCTTGGATGCGCTCCGTGGGTTCCGAGGGAGGAAGGGACCTGGGTCGGAGGAGCCCCCGGGAAGCCGCGCGCTGCCTCCGCCAGGCGCCCGGTGGGCTTTACAGAGCCCGAGGCTCGGAGCGCCGCAGTCGGCGCTGGTGCGGGGAACCCCGGCGCTGGTGCGGGGAACCCTGGCGCTGGAGCGGATCTGGGCTCCCACAGCCTCGGTGTTCTCTGTGCGCTGCAGGCAAAGGAGGTAAGGGGAAAGTGTGGGTGCCGCGGGCTTTAGGAGGCAGGAGCTGTTTGCTGAAATTTCAGGAAACAAAGCAGACATCCTTGTCTCCATTCTTACCTCATGAGAAGATTATATTATTTGTCTTTTCCATTCGTTTTCATCTGACAGCTGGGAAGGCCGGCTGCAGTCCGAGAGGGCTCCCCTGGGGGTTGCAGGTGGTCCCCCCTTATCACGAGAGCTGCTTGGGAACTAAGCCTGGAGACACTATTCCACTGATTTTTCATTACAGTCCACCCCACCCCTCCCAGAATCACCACCCTCTGGGTACCTGGAAGACCTGAGGCCTCCTGGTCCTCTCTGGGCATCTCTGAGGAATGCGTTGGGAAGCGAGAGACAATCTTGGTGTGCGGTCCTTTGGGGGAATTCTAAACCGCCCAGAAAGTCTTGAAGTGGTCACTGTGGCCGCAGCTCAGCAGCCCTGGTGATTACTGGGTGTGATCACTTCAGGGTGATCCAGGTAAAAAACCGCATCGATGGGTGATAGCTGTGCAAACCCACATCTCGCCCGGGAAGCTTGTGCTCTTGTGTTCGCCCTCAGGAGGGGCCTCTGAGGTTCCAAGCTGCATTGGGAAGGAGACAGCTCTATCTAAGAGTGTCATTCCACTAGGAACTCCAAGCCTGGGTCTGTTTGGGAAGGATGAGGGGCTGGAGAGGTTGGGATAGCCTTGGAACAGCTGGGGAGGTGGAGGGGTCTGAGCCAATGTGCTGGGGCCCAAGGCCAGGGGACCCTGGGCAATGCCACCCCAACTGGGGCATCTTGTCGCTTTGCTGAGCCATACCTCGGCACTGCAGGGTGCTCACCTGGCCAGGCTTTGTTGGGGACCTTGGATGTCTGTCTCCAACTCTGCCTCTGCCGTTTCTCCTGCCCCACATCAGCTCACCTCCTACTTTAGCAGACTTCCCTTCCTCCTTTTTAAAAATCTGTCTGGCATGGCCTGGTGCCACGGCCTTCAGAATCAGACTAGCCAAGGCTCTAGTTCAGCTTTGCCGCTTATAGACTCTGGGGACCTTGGGCAGCTTCCTTTCATCTAACTGGGCCTCAGTGTCCTCTTTGAAATGGAGCTAGTATAAAATCCAGCCATATAGTTTTGCTGTCTTTGCAGATTGAAAATAGTTGGATACTGGGGATTTCATATGGTTTAGCCTAATAGAGCCTTTCTTCCACAGCTAGGGTTTGGATTAATGCTCAGGGAGATGTCTTGAGCCCAAAGCTGAGTAAGGTTAATGTCTGTCCCTTTTGCCCTGTCTCCCAGGAAAGTGTGTGCCCTCCGCAGTAAGGCAAGACCACCCACCGCTCTTTGGGCTCTTTCCAAGATTGGTTCCTGCCTTCTCTCTTTTGCTTGTCTTTCCAAATTCCCCTTTCTGCTCTTCTGGACATGGCAGGTTCAGTTGTCCCACTCTCTTCCCAGGTCCCATCCAGGTACCACCCTTGAGGCTACTTGGGTCTTCCCGGTGTCTGCAGGACCAAACCTAGGCCGGAATTGCCTCTGCGTGCCCACTGCCGCTGCCCTCTCCCTACTGTCTCTGTGCACTTTCTGCAGAAGGAATCTAACTTTTGTGCTGACCTGGGGCTCAGGGTTTGAATGAGTGCTTCCTCGCCCCTGGAGTCCGCTTCTGGAAATCCTCAGTTCCTGTGCACAGAGGGCCTTTCTAGGGTGGGCTCTTATGGAGTAGTTTCCTTCCAGTGTCTGCAGCTCTGGAGAAAGATGCAAGGGCCAGCTGGTAATTCTGCTCCTTTCTTGGTTCCCCAAAGATCTCCTTCCCATGTTGTTGCTTTCCCAGCCCTAGCACTTCCCTCTTCTGCCCCAGTCCCAGTTGTTGGGGAGAAGGGTTGGTTTAGGTCCAGGCATCCATGTGGTCTAGTCAGCAGGGACTGGTGTGGAGTTTCCTGGCTCACTGGTGACCATCCCTTGTGTTACTCTTTAGAGATTCTTCAAGAAGGGGGCTGCAAGCCAAGCGGATCTTCACTGCTGCCTTCAGTGCCCCCATTCTAGATCCCACAGCTGCAATGAAGATCAAAGACCCCATGTGCCACAGCTAAGACCTAGCACAGCCAAATGAATGAATATTAAAAAAAAGTTTAAAAAAACCAGGAGAAAAATTCTCTTGTCTCTGGGATTGGGTAACTGAAATAACTAAACTATAAACAGTCTTTGAATTCATGACAATCTTTCCATGGCCAAATGTGATTCATCTTTCTAAGTCAAATTAAATTTATAGTAAGTGACATTTACAATAGCTGACAGATATTATAGATTTTACTGACCTTTGGTTAATTTTGGTTATACCCTGTAAAAACTGCCTCTAACTTAGCACTTGATCATGAAGAACGTTTATATGTGAACAGTTCATAGATAGACACAATCATTATAAAGGCCCTAAAGAATATCTGAAATAGGGCCTTTTCTAAACAGTACTTATTGAAATGGGACCATGTGATCAGAATCATATGGTTCACTTGTTAAAGTTCACATTCCTTGGCCCCATCCTGGACTCACTTAACTGCGTTTCCTGGTGAGGGACTCTGGAATCTGTGCTTTCGATCTGCTCCTGGAGTGATTCTGATGTCTCCTTAAGGTTGAGAACTGCTTGTGGGATTAGTGATGACTAGAGAAATCACGAGGAGGGGAACTCTGATGGTGTATGGTGACACGATGGCACACCACATCAAAACATCTGTTGTTGGCATGACCACCTGGAGGTTCTGGGGTCCAAATTCCAATTAGATCTTGGCAGAGAGTCCTTTGTGTTGAGGCCCCAGAGGAAAAGGACCAGGCTGACATGGAGGTGTGGACCAGGCCAGTTTCTGGGAGCTACCAGCTGTGTAAGCATGGGCATGGAGGGGACCCATAGGGAAGTTAGTGGGCATCCCTTGACCTTGGCCTGATGTGTATGTACTGGGTCAGGAGGAGAAGCTGGTGTACTGATGACCTAGTCTTTGGCATACCTGGCAGTCTTCAGTATTGCCGTATGTCACTGAGAAACAAGGCTGGCAGAGTAGGTAGGGGCTGAGACCAGGAAGGCACAATTCATGTCAAGCCCTGAGGTTCTGGTTCTGTCCTAAAGGGAATGTGGGGATGTCCCTGGTGGTCGGGTGCCTGAGACTCCATGCTCTCAATACAGGAGGCTTGAATCTGATCCCTGGTCAGTGAGCTAGATCCCACATGCCTCAGCTAAGAGTTCACATGCCACAGCGAATATCAAAGACCCCTTGTGCTGCACTATGACCCAGCATAGCGAAGTAAATAAATATTGTTTTAAAAGGGCATAGGGTGCCATGGCAGGACCTGAGCGCATGGAAGAACGTGCTGCTATTTCTGTCTGCATACAGTGTGATAAGGGGATTTCTACCCGTGCTCCCTAAATAATTCTGTCCCCGAACTCTGCACACAAAATTTCAATTTCTTCGTCATCAAAACAGCCTCGAACCCTGAGGTCAGAGGGAGTCTGTGGAACAGGTTCTGATGTCAGACAGACCTGGGTTTGTATCTGGGCCCCATTACTTATTAGCTGTGTGGGCTAATTAACTATGGGCAAGTTGCTTTACGTCTCTGAATCTCAGGTTCTCCAGGTCTCAGCCTTGGGAAGGAGGCAGCCATGAAGCTCTCTACCTAGCCCCCACTCTCCCCTGGATCCCACACAGCGGGTGGCATCCCTAAGTGCCATTTGTCTTTGCTTTGCAGGCATCATCCTTGAATCTCCTGAAATCTTCTCCTGTCCACCATGAACACCTCTCACTTCTTGGCCTTGCTGTTCCTAGGATCCCCACAGGGTCAAAACAGGAGCAAGTCAGCTTCACTGTACACTCCATACAACTTCTCTGACCACTGCCAGGATTCCGTAGACCCCACGGTCTTCATTGTCACCTCCTACAGCATCGAGACCATTGTGGGGGTCCTGGGCAACCTCTGCCTGGTATGTGTGACTATGAGGCAGAAGGAGAAGGCCAATGTGACCAACCTGCTCATTGCCAACCTGGCTTTCTCCGACTTCCTCATGTGCCTCATCTGCCAGCCACTCACGGCTGTCTACACCATCATGGACTACTGGGTCTTCGGCGAGGTCCTTTGCAAGATATCCACCTTTATCCAGTGTATGTCAGTGACAGTCTCCATCCTCTCACTTGTCCTTGTGGCTCTGGAGAGGCATCAGCTCATCATCAATCCCACAGGCTGGAAACCCAGTGTCACCCAGGCCTACCTGGGGATTGTGGCCATCTGGCTCATTGCTTGTTTCCTCTCCCTGCCATTCCTGGCCAACAGCATCCTAGACAATGTCTTTCATAAGAACCACTCCAAGGCTGTGGAGTTTCTGGCAGATAAAGTGGTCTGTACTGAGTCTTGGCCACTGGACCGTCACCGCATCGTCTACACCACCTTCCTACTGCTCTTCCAGTACTGCATCCCACTGGCCTTCATCCTGGTCTGCTATGTCCGCATCCACCAGCGCCTGAGGCATCAGGGGCGGGTATTGCGCAAGGGCACCTGTAGCTCACGGGCTTGGCAGATGAAGCGGATCAACGGGATCCTTGTGGCGATGGTGGCTGCCTTTGCCGTGCTTTGGCTGCCCCTGCACGTGTTCAATAGCCTGGAAGACTGGTACCACGAGGCCATCCCCATTTGTCATGGCAACCTCATCTTTTCGGTGTGCCACCTGCTTGCCATGGCCTCCACCTGTGTCAACCCTTTCATCCATGGCTTTCTCAACAGCAACTTCAAGAAGGAGATCAAGGCCCTGGTGCTGACTTGCCAGCAGAGTGTCCCTGCAGAAGAGTCTGAGCATCTGCCTCTATCCACAGTGCACACGGAAGTCTCCAAAGGGTCTCTGAGGCTCAGTGGCAGGTCCAAGCCAATCTAGCCAGGTCCTGGGCTTCTTCTTGCTGTGTTCACTGCCAGGCTCTTTCACCTAGCTAAGTGGGCACATTTCAACCTGGGGGTGGCCTTCTGTCATTACTGGCTTTGTGGGGCCTAGATAGGATAGCAAGGGCCTGTTTCTGTATCCAGTTGCCTTGTGAAGCCTGGTGTTCAGATGTATCCAATTGCCCTTGTGAAGCCTGGCTTTCATATGGTTCAGCTATTGTTTCTGGAAGAATTCTGAGTCTGGATTCTGCAGGTCCTGTAAAGTATGTCTTGCAGCCTGAGCAGATGCCAGAGCCGGAGATGGTCTGATTGTTGCAGGCAGAGTTCATCCTGGTAACTCAGCAACGTGTGCCCCTCCCGGAAACCCAGGGGTTTTATCTCCACCAGTGAGACTGTGAAGACACGAGTGAAAAGCATGTGGAGTCCGAGTTCTGGACCTTGGTCAACTCCTAACATTTTGGGGAGACTATATTTGTGGACGGGCTTTGTACACAGCAAAGAGTTCTATGGTAGCAGACAGTGGGATTACTCTATATCACTGACACATCCAGCTGCAGAGAAGGGACCCTGGCAGCCTGCACACACTCCTTTGCAGTAGGCAAATTAGCCCCGAGCAGCAGGGATTCTGGGCTTCACATCTTTCGCCATCATTTTTCTCTTTCTTCGCATCTGCCACCTTGAATGAAAGCGCTGAGCCCTAGCAACTGGGCTGCCAGGAAAGGAACACGTCTTTCTCACTATTAGAACTTGGAGAGGATTTGTTTGTTTGTTTTTGAGGTTCTGCACTGCGTTGGCCACACCACGTGTCGTGTAGTTCTCTGACCAGGGATTGAGCGCAGGCCCCCTGCACTGAGAGTGCAGATCTCAACCACTGAGTCACCAGGAAAGTCCTCTGGGGAGGACTCCGATAGCTCAGTCCCTGACCGATGGCTGTGGCCGAGCAGCTGGAGCACTGTCTACCCTCGACCACCGCTAGATCAGAATGGTGGGGCCAAGCCTACTGGCATCACATGGATAAGCAGGATTATTGTGTCAGGGGACAGAGGTAGTCCCCCGAAGCGGAAGTCGTTTTGAAGAGGAATGAATTGGAAAGAGTTTTGGGTGTCAGATCAGACGACTTGGATGTGGAAGAGAGAAGGAAGAGTCCCAGGTTCCAGACTTGGGAAAGTGGATATACGTCTGGTCCGTTTAGTGCGAGGGAGAGGGTTTTTGGCTTTTTGGTTTATCTGTGTGCATTCTGTGTTTGAGGCCCTCTTGGGTGTGCAGATGGATAGTCAGATGCTTGAGCCTGGAGCCCTAGAGAGAGCTTTGGCCAAGGCCTGACCAAGTCATGCTGAGGGGTGGGGCTGAGATGTGACTAGATGGGATCTGGGCTGATCTGGAGCTGGATGTGGGCCAAAGAAATTCCGGGTTCCCAGAGCTGAATCTGGCGATGGGACAGCGAGGTCAGCAAACAAGGTGGGGTCCTGGGATACGGGGTGGGGTGGTGCTCAGCAGGAGGCTCTGCTGGACAGGGCGGAGATGCTGTTTCCCCAGAGATGATACCAGGTAAGTTGCCCTTCATCTCTTTTCTGTGGTCTTTCTTCTTTAGAGAATCCAGGACTGCTTCAAAGTCAAGCTTCTTGACTAGAAGATGGGAGTTGTTGCTGTGACTTACTCCTTTGTAGGGATACAATGATGCCTGAGAAAATCCTGAAAAGACCTGCAAGTTCTTCAGAGAAGAAATCTTTGCTTCCTACACCCTGTTGAGAGATGGTCTGGTGATGGAGGAGTGAGCACAGCTGTCATTTCTGTCTTAAAGTGGGTCATGCTGACTTGGATAGACATCCTTTAATGACAAGTTCCTTGGCCTGGCCTGGACTGGTGATAAGACTTCCCCAGAGTGTCTCTTTAAGGTTCGGATACATCTCACAATGGCTGCAAATATATGGACATAGACAAGACTGGGGCTTCTGGGTCCTGAGAATACACTGGGAAAGGATTTGGAGAGCATATTCAGATGCCTGCTTAGCTGAGAACAGCCAGGAACTTCCTACTTCGGGCAGCTGAGAAGGCTTCTGCAGGGTGAACTTGCCAACGAACCGTCAAACAGGAGGGTGCTTATGAATGGGGCTGTGTAATCACGGCCCTTGAGGTTTCTAGTTGTTTAAATGTCACCCTTTATTTGGAACTGATTCTTGTCAGATTTTGAAAACAGTTTGTCGGTGCAATTGTATACCAGTATGGAGCTCCCTTAGAGTACATTTCCTTTCATTCATGAAGCTATTAATGGACATTCAATTAGTCCCTCAATCAACTGCCAAGGAAACCACACTGAAAATAGGGTATGTATTCAGAACAAAGAACGTCAACTCACTGCGATAGTCATATCTCCTTTACGGGTAGAGTGCTTTGCAATGGCCAGCAACCTGTTGCCACCTTGTAAATGTCACTTGCAGCCCCTGGCTTTAAGGTGTGGGGGTGGGTCTACAAAGGATTTCTTAAAGGGAGACCTCCTTTTAAAGGCCCACGTGCCTGAAGCAAGTGGGAGACGTGTGCAGTGTCTGGGCAGGTGTGAGCATCAGCCTTTTTCCTGAGCCCCAGGGCACTGTCAGGGTGTGCTGCCAACTGGCAGTGGGCCTCAGTCACATCGGGGTGGAGGGGATACTGAGGTTCTCATCAGAATATGTAACTCTTCAGAGGGGATGGCAGGTGTCACCTCTCATCCAGTATTTCGCTTTGAAACAGTAAAGATCACTTGATTTGTATAAGATAGAGAGTGTTTCAGCATCTGTGAGATCTGGGATCTATGGCTATGGGCAGGGCAGAAGGGCCTGGAGCCTGAGCTCTGGGTGGACGTAGCTGCTGACCTTCATCCCGATTCACTGACACCTTCTCTGCAGATGGCATGACTGAGGACCTTCCAGGTTGGGTAGGGATGAAAACAACTACCTAGAGTAATGACAAAAGTGATCGTGGAGTTCGGGAGGAGGAGCCATTCTCCACGAGGGCGTCTGGGGAGATGCGTCTGAGAGTTTACAGGGCCAGCGGGGAGGGACAAGGCTTGCATCACTGGCCATGGAGGCAGCAGACCCGGTGCATTTGGAGGTGGGGCTGCTGAGGGTAAGCCTGGGCAGAAAGGTGAGATCAGGTGTAGGAAGCCTCACATCCCAGGCTGAGCAGTTTGACTCTGTCATGCTGGCGAAGGAAGACGCTAAGTGGCCTTAGCAGAGGGTGCTGTGGTTAAGTTTAAGATTAGGAAAGCTGCCTTTGACAGGAAGAAGGAACTGGGGAAGTGAGAACTAATGTATTCAGCTGATTCCTAGTGTAGCGATTCTCGGTAGGCTGGCTTCAGAGACGCTGGTCTCCTGCAGAGCTCCAAGAAGCTGGCTCCATTTGAATGCTGAAGACATTCAATCTTAGCAGATCACTGCCATGTCATAGGCTGGAACCCCAGCCCTGGGCTGTCCCCAACTCTGAATGCTAAGCTGGAAGAGTAGGGCAGACGACCAGAGTTCTGCCAAGCCAGGAGAGATGCTGGTGTTTCTCTAATCATAAAAGCCCAAGGCTGGGGTCCCTCTGCTGGAGTCCAGCGGCAGCCCAGCTAGATCCCCATGCTCAGCCCTGGAACAGGTCCACATGCTGTCCTGGAGCTTATCGCTATGGGTTTGCTTTGCTGACCCCTGCTCCAGCAGGCAGCGTGTAGACCGCCAGGTACTTTTTCCTTGTTTGCTCAGGAGTTTGGGGCCCTAATGCCATGTCCACAGCCTTTTGATTCAGCTGGTTAAAGGGAGGCCCCTCTCAGTCACAAGCACAGAGTCCTGATGAATGAGGGCACTTGAAGGACAATGGGGATGTGCAGGGCACCTTGATGATGGGGCCTTTACTGCTGTGCCCACCCACCTCCTCCTCAGCCTCCCCTCCACTGTCCAGGCCTCCTTCCCTGGACATTACGTGGGCGCACCCTCCAGCCCAGAAGTTAGGAGGGCTCTGTGTTCAGTTAAGTCCGAGCCCGCCAGGGTCTGGGTTGTTGTCCAGAAGGCGTGACCGAATGTCCTAGAAGCCTTGTCATGTCATGGTTGCCGCCTTTGCATTGTTCAGTGGATTCTGTGTCACTCGCTCATTGAGAAAGTTTTGGAAATTGTTAACTCTGAGCCTTATTTCCGTATTAGTCAAATGGAGGTGGGAATTGGATTAGAATATGTTCAGGATTCTGTGCTCTTTTAGGAGAGTCCATGATATCTTTATCCTTGTAGGAAGCAGAGTAATCTTATTTTATAGCTCTCCCATCTTCCCATCAGAGAAGGCAATGGCAACCCACTCCAGTACTCTTGCCTGGAAAATCCCATGGCGGAGGAGCCTGGTGGGCTGCAGTCCATGGGGTCACCAAGAGTCAGACACGACTGAGCGCCTTCACTTTCACTTTTCACTTTCATGCATTGGAGAAGGAAATGGCAACACTCCAGTGTTTTTGCCTGGAGAATCCCAGGGACGGGGGAGCCTGGTGGGCTGCCGTCTATGGGGTCGCACTGAGTCGGACATGACTGAAGTGACTTAGCAGCAGCAGCAGCATCTTCCCATCAAATGAAGTAGAGGTATAGTCACTATGAGAATACTATGGAGGCTCCTTAAAAACTAAAACGAGAATGGCCATATGATCCAGTAATCCCATCCCTGGGCATCTGTCTGGGGAAGATGAAAACTCTAATTAAAAAAGATACATGTACCTCAATTCTCAAAGCAGCACTGTTTATAATAGCCAAGACATGGAAGCAAGTGATATATCGACTGACAGGTGAGTGGACAGAAAGGATATAGCTCATGTATACAATGGAATGTACTGCTCAGCCATCAAAATAATGGAATGGTGCCATTTGTAGTAACATGGATGGACCTAAGTGAAGTAAGCCAGACAAAGGCATATATCATGATACAGATTATATGTGTAATCCAAAAAAACAGCACAGATGAATTTATTTGCAAAACGGAAATAGACTCACAGAAATAGAAAACAAACTTATGGTTACCAAAGGGGAAGGGGTGGAAGGGATAAATTATGAGTTGGATTAACAGATACACACTAATACATATATATAATAGATAAATATCAAGGACCTACTGTATAGTACAGGGAACTATATTCACTATCTTGCAATAACCTATAATGGAAAAGAATCTGAAAAAGAATATATATAAATATACATACATGAATATAATAATTTAAAATTCACTGTCCAAAACCACAATTAGGTTGCACCGACCTAATAATAATAATAATTGGGCTTCCCTGATAGCTCAGTTGATAAAGAGTCCGCCTGCAGTGCAGGAGATCCTGGTTCAATTCCTGGGTTGGGAAGATCTGCTGGAGAAGGGATAGGCTACCCACTGCAGCTTTCTTGGGCTTCCCTTGTGGCTCAGCTGGTAAAGAATCTGCCCTCCATGCAGGAGACCTGGGTTCCAGCCCTGGGTTGGGAAGATCCCCTGGAGAAGGGAAAGGCTACCCACTCCAGGATTCTGGCCTGGAGAATCATGAAGAGTCAGATATGACTGAGTAACTTTCACTTCACTTCAACCTAATAATATATATCAATATTTTAAATATATATGTATATATACATACATCTTACTTTGCTATATACTTAAAACTAACACAACATTGTAAATCAGCTATACTTCAGTTAAAAAGAAGGGGAATGGAGCAGAGGCCCTTGCTGCAGAGCCAGTTATCAGGACCAGTGGGAAGAATTCCCGGTACATGGCGGGAGTCACTTGACTCTTGTTAAATTCATAGTTTAATGTTCACGAGGGTTGTGCTGATTTTTCTGGCCTGGCATACTCAGGCCAGAGCTTGATTCTGTTGCTGGGTTAGTTAATTTAGTCGTTTAGTTAACCTTAGCCATGTCAGAGCGGTGCAATTGGCTATTTAAAGACAGCCAACAGCCTCATCAGTCTGAATTATAACTGTGCACCAACAGGACACATGGTGCTAGATTACGCACCATAAATGTCCAAAATGTTGAGAAAAAATGTGAGATGAGCAGGGTCGGAGGCTCACAGCATATAGTTGCCAGCTTGCCACGCAGCTTCAGAACTCGGGCCTGTGTCCAGCACTGCATTCCCGACACTGCTTGACTCAGGATGTCAGCGTTTGAGCCTCAACAGGCAGCTTCTCCATGGGGCCCTGAGCCTCTTCTTCCCTTTTGCCTTGCCTACACTAGCCTGCAGCTCAGAACTGGGGAATGTCGAAGTATCTGAGCCTGTGCTTGGTCGCGTAGTCGTGTCCGACCCTTTGCGACCCTGTGAACTGTAACTCTCCACGCTTCTCTGTCCATGGGATTTTCCAGGCAACAGTACTGGAGTGGGTTGCCATTTCCTACTCAAGGGAATTTTCCTGACCCAGTGATGTCTTGCCTCTCCTGCATTGGCAGGCGGATTCTTTACCACTACCGCCACTTTAGGAAGCCGATCTGAGCCTGTGGAAGGTGACTCCTTTTGGGAGTGTTCATACCATAGTGCATGACATCACAGTTTTCCACTCTCCCAGTTTGGTGTTGTCAAAGGCGCCTTATGACAAACTCGTAACTCTTTACCTCTACAGGCTCCGGCATCACAACCCACAAACAGTGAAACTCCACCTTGGAAAAACACATCCCATGACTTTGCCAGCCCCTCTTTTGAGCCTTCTCTTTGAGAAAGCCACCACCTTTTCTCCTTCTCTTTGCTTCTCAGTTGAGGGTGTTTTGATACCCCCCACTGCTGAAGTTCCTGTCTATAAAGTCACAGATGGCATGCTCATCGCCACGAGGTTTGGGTCTGCACCTTACCTGATTGTTGCAGAATTCCATTTTGACATTCTTGTCCCCGAATTCCCCTCCTCTTTTGGCTTCCATGACATGACTCCAGTTTGGTTCTTTTAATACTGGCTGCTCCTTCCCAGCTCCTCTGTCCCTCACATGCCAGGCTTTTCTGCTTTGAGGTTTGTGTCCCACCCGTCACACTTCCCATGAGCAATTTTACCCTGCTCCTGTGGCGTCAGCTGTCACTTACAAGTTGATGGTTCCCAAAAGGACACCACCTCAAAGTTTATCTACCTGCAGCTGGACACTGCCACATGAGTATCCCCCACACGCCTGAAGCGCGAATCCAGAGCAAAGTGGGAGCCCTTCTCTTGGATTCTCATTGGATTTTTCACCATAGTTCCTCCTGTCAGCAACCACTTGATTGCCTAATTCACGGCATCTGATTCATTCCTGTCCCTTTGGACTGTTGCAAGAATATCCTCATTCTTATTTCTGCTTCCAGTCTTGCTGTCCTGTGATTCCTTTTCTACTGCAGTCATAGATTTGACCTTGAGCCTCCCATTTGGCTGTTCCTACCATCTACAAGGGGCTTCCTGATAGATCAAATGGTAAAGAGTCCGCCTGCAATGCAGGAGACCTGAGTTCGATCCCTGGGCTGGGAAGATCTCCTGGAGAAGGGAATGGCTACCCATTCCAGTTTTCTTGCCTGGAGAATTTCATGGACAGAGGAACCTGGTAGGTTGTAGACCATGAAATCCCAAAGAGTCGGACACGACTGAGCGACACACACACACACACACACCCCATCTACATGATGCGGTCCTAGTGCTTTTACATGACTTTCGGGCCATCTGTAGCCTGTAGCTGGCCCTCCCACCGTCTATTCTGACCCCATCTGCATCCCCCATGCTGCTCCAGTCGCCAGATTCATTTTCTGTTCCTCAAACAAACCGCATTTTGCCCATATTGATGTCTATTGACTTCCTGTGCACTTTCTAGGTTTACCTTCTCTGAAATCTTTCCCTGGCTCCCTTGTCTCTTTGTCTGCATGTCCAGAGCTCTTTGCAATGTCCCTGTTGGGCACTTAGGGTGTCTTAGACCTCGAAAAAAAGAAAGGGCGTCTCTCTCTTTTCTCATGTCTGTAGCTCTTCACGGGAAAGAACTGAGCCTTCATCTCCTGAGCTGCCAGCACAACCCCTGGCCTGAGTAAGTGCCCCATGAAAGGACGGTATGCTGGGGGCCACCGAGAAGAACAGAAAATGAATTTGGAAGCTTAGAGGTGAGCTGGGCTTCAGCAATGAGACCAGGAAGAGTTGAGCCAGCAGCCTCTTCTTCCTGCAGTGCAGCTAATTGAAGTTTTAGCATCTCCAGCAGCAGCATACACAGAGCAACTCTCCCTGTGGAGCCTTTAAACTCTGGGGCCTAAGAGAATGTAGCCTATTTTTTTCTTTTTGTATTTAAGAAAGCAGGGCAAGATAATATAGATTAAGAGAGACTAAGAGGGAGAAACCAAGGCAGGGTACTGTCCTCTGTAAGTTTCATGGCCTGATGGAGACACGCTCTCTATTTTGACCTCAGTACTTTATTACGTAGTCATACTTCCTCCACTTTTCCCCAGGCAGGACTATTGCTACAGGAAACTACATTTGTATATATCAACGCAGAAACCATGAACAAACTCTGTGTTCCTGTGCAAATAGGCAGACAGGGGTTGGCAGATATTTGGCTCTGAAATATTTAACGGATGGAGGTCCAGACAGGGAGCTGGCTGCTGCAGCCTCCTCCGGGCAGCCCATGCCTGGATCCTCCTGTTTTCACCTGTCTGCGTGCTGTGCTCTGAGCATTCCTGTGGTCACTGTCCTTAGCTTCCTGGAAGTTAACATGTTCTTTAGCAAGTATGTGTCAGATCCAGGCACTCTCTCACTTAACAATGTGAGGGGGTAGGTTATATGCCAGTCATCAGTGAATGAGGGTAATTCAGTCAACATCATCAGATGCCCAGGCACATGCCAGGCTCTGAAACACAGAAGGCAGGACTACAGGTGTGCATGAGGCAACGTGGAGCAGCTCAGTGATTATAAGTGAGACCTGTATTTGATGCTAAGGTTTAAGTACAAAAAGGCCTTTCTCTGTGTTGTATTATATAGTGAAACACAGAGAACAAGCAAAAGTCCTATAATCAGAGAAAGCTAAATAGCATGGCATGACAGACTCTCTGTGTGCGTGTGTGTGCACGCGTGTGCGCACATGTGTGTGTGTATGCATGCGCACGTGTGTGCGCGTGCATGGATGCTCAGTCATATCTGATTCTTTGCGACCCCACGGACTGTATGTAGCCCGCCAGGCACCTAAGTCCATCGAGTTTCCAGGCAAGAATGCTGGAGTGGGTTGCTATTTCTTCCTTCTGGGGATCTTCTGGACCCAGGGATAGAACCTTGGTTTCTTGCATTTTCTGCATTGGTAGGTGGATTCTTTACCATTGTACCACCTGAGAAGCCCATACAACAGGCTACTGGGCTGCTATTTTAATAGTATTGGGATTGCTTGTGATCTGCTAAATATTTTAAAATCAAGATGTTAAACCGTAGAGCATATGCTCCACTATTTGTAAGTACACTTATACAAACAGAAAAGCAATAAGCCAATACCCTGGAAGGAAATACATGAATGATAGTGGGATTGAAGTGATATTTATTTGTTTGTTCTCTTTATTTTTTCACACTTCCCAAGTTTTCTACAATAAACAGACATTGCACTTATAATCAGAAAAAAGATATTAGAAAAAAACCTCTTCGTGCCTAGGTGGAAAAGTGTCCATGGAGGTCTTTAGGGTCCCCTGGGTTCTGCTCTGCTGTCAGAGAAACTTGGCTGTAAGAATTCCTGTAAGAGAGCTACCTAAAAGCAAACTTAAAGGGAAACAGGATGTGCACGCTTCTAAGCTTCTGATACATCTTGCAAAACCACTTTGAGCGGGCTTGTGCTGATTGACTTCTTCTTCCAACGTCCCATGTGAGAGGAGCGGACACCTAAGTCCTTAGGGGACAGGCGTTCTGGTGACATTTAGTGGCAGAGCCACTTTCCTCCCACAGAACACTTGCTGAGCTAGTCACCAAAGCTCCTGCTTATGTCCTGTCTTATCTCCAAGCACCCAGGCCTGGCTAAGAGTTCAGAAGTGCGTGGATTTTGACAGATGACCTCCAAGTGCTATCTCCCAGGCAAATGAGTCCTGTTGCTGCTATGGACCTTTCTCCGTCTTGGTCGGGAGCCTTGGAGTCTGTCTGAGTGAGCTGTTCTCTCCAAAGCACTGACATGACGTTTGCTGGAGGCTGGCTCTGTCAAACTCAGTGTTACCAAAGGAGAAAGCAGAAGGCAGTCAGGGAGGAGGTAACAAACTGAGAATCTGGGATTACCAGGTACACAGTAGTATATGTAAAATAAACAACAAGGACCTGTTGTATAGCACAGGAAACTATACTCAATGTCTTGTAAAAACCTATAAAGGAAAATAATTTGAAAAGGATATGTATAACATATATGCATATACTATATATATGGCTTAATCACTCTGCTATATACCTGAAACATTGTAAATCAACTGTATTTCAATTAAAAAAAAACAAAGACATTTTCCAAATAAGGTCACATTTGCAAGTTAGGATGTGAGCACATCTTTTTCCAGGGGAAGGCAAGGCATAATCCAACCCACTACAGAATTTTATGAATAATTATACCAGGACAAAAGACGTAACACTGGGACTGTCTCCAGCAAAGTAGGGCATATGGCCACCCAGACCGAAAAGCCTGGATTTACCCTTATGTAGAGGGACTGCTCTTTTCTTCTGCAACATGGGGCAGAAGCACCCTCCTTCTACCATGCTTCCCTGTACTAGGCCAGAGTCTGGTATACCTGGCCTTCCAGTCCTGAGGATTCCTCTTACAGAGGCAGAACCTCAGTCATTCACTCTGCATACTACTGAGAGGCAAGGAGGGAAAGAATTGTGATCCCTTTTTTGCCTCTCATCAAAAGCTTCCCATGCTCTTACAACAAGCCCTCCATGTGCTTCAGGAATCCGTGTGGCTCCTGACCAGTGCCAGAGGTGTTCCCTTGATTTTCCATAGAAGTTGTGGATGGATCCAGTCCTCCTGAGGTTTACTTCTCATCTCAGAACTCAAGGGAGGGGTAGGAGTGGGGGAGGGCTGGAAGATAAGTCCATTTGAAGGTAGAACAGGGCATACAGGTTTCAAAGGGAAAACAGAGAGAGCTTCTAAGGTTGTTTTCTTAAAAATTAATTTATCTTTTAATTGAAGGATATTTGCTTAACAGAATTTTGTGGTTTTCTGCCAAGCCTCAACAGGAATCAGTCATAGGAATACATATATCCCCTCCCTTGTGAACCTCCCTCCCATTTCCCTCCCCATCCCACCCCTCTAGGTTGATGCAGAGCCCCTATTTGAGTTTCCTGAGACATACAACAAATTCCCATTGGCTATCTATTTTATATCACCAGAGAAAGGTTCTAGGTTTGGTCTTCCATAGGAGACAAGGGAGGCCTGGGTGGGAAGCTGGCCTAGGAGACCTGGGAGGAGGGGGAGAGGGCGGAGGGCTGGAGTGAAATTTGGGCATCTGGGGGCAGGGGCTGCAAAAGGGGACCTAGTAAATTCCAGAGGCACGTTTCTCTCTGTCACCTGGATGCTGGTTATGTGGCCCCTCACATGGCATTGCAGGGACTTCTGGTACAGTTTTTCCTCTATGGCATCCGGCTTTAAGAAAGGCTCCTTCTTACAATGTTCTATGGCTCTGTGAGGGTGATAACAGAGGGATTCCTCTTCTCAGCCATAGGGAGGGAGATGATACACGCTGGACAATTAGAGCATCTCATAGCATTCGACATGCTTATTAGCTCAGGGGCTGCATGCGACAGGCAGGGCCAACCAGAGCCCACTTTTCCAGGGCCTGAGGATGGACGCTGGCGGAGGAGTACTTTCTCCGCCTACGTGTACTGTGAGGGTTGGGTGGGAGGTGTCTTCTGCACAGCCTCCTGCCGTATCATGGAGAGAATGTGTCTGAAGCCCAAGCCAAGTGGAGGCCTGTAGCGTCTCGAGGTGACTGGGGAAAGTCAAGGACCTTATCTGAACTCCTGGGCCCAGCTGCACAAAGTCCTGGTTGTGGGCTTTCTAGGGAGGCAAGCCTCTGAGTTTGCTCTGAGTAGTGCGTCTTTTTAGAAGAGTAAGATCGCCACAAAATCTTTGGCAGAGCTCTCCTGGAGAGGTAGGGTGGACGCCAGGTTGCTGGCTAAACCAGAGGCCTGTGGGTAAGAAGGGGGCACCAAGGAGCGCCACCCCTGGGGCTGGGTGGTGTGGTGGGGACAGAGAGCAGAGGTGGACTCTGAGGGACTGGAGGAGGAGAGGCTTGTTACATACGATCTCATGTCACACCCACTCACCCCACTCCTGTCCCAACCGAACACCAACGCTGCAGCAAGTGAAGGCCGAGGCCAGCCTGTAAGCAAGCAGCAGGTTCGGGGGCCACACTCACCCCTCCCCGAGTCCATTTTCCTGACAAGGAGGCGGGGCTTGTTGCACTCTCACTGTCTGCCCCCTCCAAGTGCCCTCCGAATTATCCTGCTGCACTGACCTCGTTGCCACCAGAGCAGGGCTCCAGCCTCGCTGCCCACCTCAGCCGCTAACGAGCACCCTAATTTGATTTGCTCCAAATGAATGTGACGCAAAATTAAAAGATGCCAGAAGACACTGCCATGAATCGAATGAGTTGGCTTCAATTTATTATGTTTTGAATTCAATTAGATTTTGCCTCCAATCCTTTCTGAATATTCATCCCGCTGATGGCTATAGAGTAATACCTGGAAGGGGCTATTATCACTGAATTCCAGCCTCAGCCATTCAGCTTGGGTTCAGGTGACAGGGATGGACAGAAGACCTCAGCCTGGGCATGGGAAGGTCAAGAAAGTTCAAGACCAGCTGCCAAGCCTCCTGCCAGCGAGCCTGCGTATTTCCTTTTGGGGAAGGGATTTAAAGCAATGTACCCAATTAAAATGGCTTTAAATTATTTTTTGTGCATAAACACTTCAAGAGGCTACGTAGCAGGCAGTGGCGGAGTCATGGACTTTGTCGTGTGACAGACAGCCAGGGATGTGGTGACCTGAGGTCTGGGCTCAGCCTGGCTACAAACTCCCTAGGTAAACCTCCAACCTCCAACCTCTCCTAGCCTTGATTTCCCCAGTTTCAAATGGTGAGAGCTGGACTCCTAAGAAAATTCAGACAGCCCTAGATTCTGTCTGCCCACTTGCCCACGCATCCCCTGGTCTTCCCTTCTGCTGTGATTCTCCGGCCAGTTTGCCCTGGGAACCTGCCCTCTTCAGGCTGCCTCTCCGGGGTTTTCCTGATTCCATAGATTGGATTCAGCCAGTTGGAGGCTCTGACTGGAGGGTCAAATGTTAAGAAGGCAGGAGTCAGGGTACCCTGTCTATACTCAAAGACAACTTCATCCTTTCAAGATTCCACTCCTGTCGATAGCCCCTTCTTGATGTCTCCAGCTTTTTCTAATGGTGACACCATTTCTTCTTGGCCTGTTTAGCCCTGTGGGTGGTAACAGCATCTGAGAGTTACTGTCTTCCTTCTCCTCAACATCCCTCGCCTGTTCTCTGCACCCTGCTCACACTTCCGAGTGGAATATTGTCATTAAAGTCTCATTAATTGAACCATCTGGGATGAGTTCCATTTCCTGCCATGACTCGAAATAATCCAGATGCTAATTCTGCTTTTTGATTGAGGCTCCCTACGGAGGGTCCCCCAAGAAAAGGGGCTGCAGCTGGGACAGAGAAAAGTGGCCGCTGGGTTTGGAGACTGGCATGAAGCCAGGGAGGTCTGGGAGCTTCCAAGCAGAGCGCGGAGAGGGCGTCCCCAGAGGCGCTGGGGCTCCTCAGGTGGAGAGCACTGAGGGGCGTGGGAGGCAGAGAACGCAGAGGACTCTCAAGTGGGAGCTGGGGCGCGGCTCTCTCGGTCCTTGGAGAGCAGGTGATGCCACAGAGGGGCAAGGACAGAGAAAGAGCCTTCCCACCCCTGCTTCATCCTTTACCCAGTTGGATGTGGAGAATGAGAAGGCTCTGACTGAAGGCAAAGGGCGTGTGTCCTCAGAGAGCCTTGAGGGGGAGGGAGTGCTGCTTGGAGGGTTTGTTTGCTTTGGAATAGGGCTCCCAAGAGTCTAGTAAAAGGACCTGGAGCCGTGGAGGAAGAGCCAGAGGAGAGGAGCCCCAGAGCAGGATGGAGGCAGAGAGCGGGGGGTGGCGAGAGCCCTGGGCTTGCTCTGGGATAGTGTCTGGAGATTACAGAAGTGGGGTCAACTAGGGTTATTTATGACCCCCAATTTACATCTCCCAGCTTTGGTGTGGGTAAATGGCCTGGATCCTGGAGGAGAGTGGGGAACTCCTCTCTGCATGTCTGGTCTGTGACCCTATGTAGGTGAGCTGGGACTTGGAGAAGAGCTGGAGGTCAGCATCAGGCCGGGGTCGCAGTGTATCAGCAGCCTTAGGGCCACGGCCTGGCCGCTTCTGGGTCAGCTAGCGGTGAGGCTGGGCTCGGCCACAGCAGCTCCCACATCGGGTCCTCGAGCTGCCTGGGCTCCTAGGGGCTGGTCGGTGGCTACTGGCTTAGCTGGAGAAGGAGCAGCTGCTAGCGAGGAATGGGGTCCCTGTCAGTTTAGGTGATTCAGACGGCCTGGAAAGTCCGGGATTGATTAAAACAAAAGGAATTCTGATGACCTCAGGGACCTTCTCAAACTTGGACTCCTGGGGGGCTTTAATCTCTAAGTCAATAGAAAAATCGGGTGTGAATAAGCCAGGCCTGGATTCTGGGCAGCTGGAAATGGATATCTATGCCAAGAGTCTAAGAATCATGTCAGGCCCTGAGAAAGCAAAGGTGAATGGGATGCTGGCTAGCTGCTCTCAGCAGCTTCCATTCATCCATCAGTTGGCAGGAGCAGAGGCGGGAACATGTGGTCAGTGTTCTGGACAGACACCAGAGACAGATGAGCCATATGTCTGTGAAACAGATAAAGGGCAGAGGGGCAGGTCTTGTGAAAACTAAGTCATCTCCTATAGAAAGAGGGCTGACAAGAGGTCCATCCATTCATCCCTTCATCTATTTCTATTGCTTTTTCTGTTGTTCAAGTTTATGAGTTTGTTTGTTTTTTAAACGTTGGGACATCTATCTTTTATTGAAACTTAGTAGGTCAAACTCTTAGAGGTTCAGCCTAGCAGATAAAAAAAAGCCAAGCAGTTTACTTCTTAAAAAGCGTAACTTAAATGCTAATAAAGATGATTTTAAACCATCTTCTTCATCTGTATTTGACCCTAAAGTTTCATCTCAAATGGAGTCACAATGCTAGATATTCATCATCACTCCTTTTCAAAGCTTAGGGCATTCATACAAATATTTAAAGATTTTCATGATCACCATATATCTTGTTATCAAGGTAATGCATACAAATAGGAACAAGTCAAACAGGACAGAAGAGTTTATGATGAAAGGAAACAGTTGCCAGCCTCACTGGTCCCCAGCCCTGGTCTCATTCTCTAGAAGCAAACTCCTTTTAAACATTTCCATTTTTAGTTCTTCTGGTATACCACCATAACTCTAAATAGCGTGCATATGTACTCTTATTCCTTAATCCATTATTTGTAGAAAATTTATTGACCCCCTACAATGGAAAGTAGGGGGTGTAGCTCAGTGGTAGAGCGCATGCTTAGCATGCACAAGGCCCCGGCACCTCCAGTTAGGACTTGGCTTCTTGTGTAGCAATTCTTCAGTGGCTCAGATGGTAAAGTGTCTGCATACAATGCAGAAGACCTGGGTTCGATCCCTGGGTTGGGAAGGTCCTCTGGAGAAGGAAATGGCAATCCACTCCAGTACTCTTGCCTGGAAAATCCCATGGATGGAGGAGCATGGTAGGCTACAGTCCATGGGGTCGCAAAGAGTCGGACACGACTGAGCGACTTCACTCACTCACTGCAACGGAAAAAAAAGAAACTGCTTCACGGATATGCCTCTCTGTCCTCCCTCAGTTTCCCCAAGCTGTATGGTTTCCCCCAATCATTTTTAGTTCTTCCGTTATGTAACTGTACTGCGTAATTATACCTTGAACCTGCATTTCCTCAGCCTCAGTCAGGGTACTGGGCTGGTCTCTTCCCATACCTCCCACCCCTCTTTCTTTTGGGAGGGAGTCTTTCTCTCCTGAGGCCTGGAAGGTGCTTCTGGCTGGCCCGTCGGCGCACTCCGTCTCCTTAGCCATGGCGGCGGCCTCAACACTGGGCATGTCCCTCAATCCAGGCCCTTAAAGCGTCCTCCCCAGGCCTTTGACTCCTGAGGCTTCTCTCTTTTTCTCTGGGGTTGCCTCTAGCAGGGAAATGGAACATTTCCTCTTGTAATGTCCTTCTAGGCCACCATGTGGAGAGATCTTGCTTGAGAAAAACAACCCAGGGGCTGATGGTGGTGACAGGGGGAACTAATGAGAGAGACTGAGTTCTGATGTTGGGAGAGATGGCTGGATCTAGCTCATCAGCAGCCTAGTTCACCTCTTGACCTTCACTGAGACCTAAGCCCGAACATTTCATCGTTAGTCTCAGCCCGCTGTATTAGCAAATTCTGATTCAGTTCAGTTCAGTTCAATTCAGTCACTCAGTTGTGTCTGACTCTTTGCAACCCCATGGACTGTAGCATGCCAGGCTTCCCTGTCCATCACCAACTCCTGTAGCTTACTCAAACTCATGTCCATCAAGTCGGTGATGCCATCCAACCATCTCAACTTCTGTTGTCTCCTTCTCCTCCCCCCTTCTATCTTTCCCAGTATCAGGGTCTTTTCCAATGAGTCAGTTCTTCACATCAGGTGGCCAAAGTATTGTGTTTCAGCTTCAGCATCAGTACTTTCAATGATAACCCAGGACTGATTTCCTTTAGGATGGACTGGTTGGATCTCCTTGCAGTCCAAGGGACTCTCAAGAGTCTTCTCCAACACCACAGTCAAAAGCATCAATTCTTCAGTGCTCAGCTTTCTTTATAGTCCAGCTCTCACATCCATACATGACTACTGCAAAAACCATAGCCTTGACTAGACCAAACTTTGTTGGCAAAGTAATATCTCTGCTTTTTAATACGCTGTCTAGGTTGATCATAACTTTTCTTTCAAGGAGCAAGCATCTTTTAATTTCATAGCTGCAGTCACCATCTGCAGTGATTTTGGAGCCCCCAAAAATAAAGTCTCTCACTGTTTGCATTGTTTCCCCATCTATTTGCCAAGAAGTGATGGGGCCAGATGCCATGATCTTCGTTTTCTGAACGTTGAACTTTAAGCCAACTTTTTCACTCTCCACTTTCACTTTCATCAAGAGGCTTTTTAGTTCTTCTTTGCTTTCTGCCATAAGGGTGGTGTCATCTGCATATCTGAGGTGACTGATATTTCTCCTGGCAATGTTGATTCCAGCTTGTGCTTCATCCAGCCCAGCATTTTGCATGATATACTCTGCATAGAAGTTAAATAAGCAGGATGACAATATACAGCCTTGACCTACTCCTTTCCTGATTTGGAACCAGTCTGTTGTTCCACGTCCAGTTCTAACTGTTGCTTCCTGACCTGCACACAGGTTTCTCAAGAGGCAGGTCAGGTGATCTGGTATTCCCATCTCTTTCAGAATTTTCCACAGTTCGTTGTTATCCACACAGTCAAAGGCTTTGGCATCGTCAATAAAGCAGAAGTAGACGTTTTTCTGGAACTTTGTTGCTTTTTCGATGATCCAACAGATGTTGGCAATTTGATCTCTGGTTCCTCTGCCTTTTCTAAATACAGCTTGAACATCTGGAAGTTCATGGTTCACATACTGTTGAAGCCTGGCTTGGAGAATTTTGAGCATTACTTTGCTAGCGTGTGGCATGAATGCAATTGTGTGGTAGTTTGAGCATTCTTTGTCATTGCCTTTCTTTGGGATTGGAATGAAAACAGTCCTGTGGCCACTGTTGAGTTTTCCAAATTTGCTGGCATATTGAGTGCAGCACGTTCACAGCATCATCTATTAAGATTTGAAATAGCTCAACTGGAATTCCATCGCCTCCACTAGCTTGTTCGTAGTGATGCTTCCTAAAGCCCAATTGACTTCACATTCCAGGATGTCTGGCTCTAGATGAGTGATCACACCATTGTGGTTATCTGGGTCATGAAGATCTTTTTTGTACAGTTCTTCTGTGTATTCTTGCCACCTCTTCTTAATATCTTCTGCTTCTGTTAGGTGCATATCATTTCTGTCCTTTATTGAGCCCATCTTTGCATGAAATATTCCCTTGGTATCTCTAATTTTCTTGAGGAGATCTCTAGTCTTTCCATTTCATTGTTTTCCTCTCTTTCTTTGCATTGGTCTCTGAGGAAGGCTTTCTTATCTCTCCTTGCTATTCTCTGGAACTCTGCATTCAGATGGATATATCTTTCCTTTTCTCCTTTGCTTCTCTCCTTTTCTCAGCTATTTATAAGGCCTCCTGGGACAACCATTTTGCCTTTTTGCATTTCTTTTTCTTGGGGATGGTCTTGATCACTGCCTCCTGTACAATGTCACGAACCTCTGTCCATAGTTTTTCAGGCACTCTGTCTATCAAATCTAATCCCTTGAACCATGAGCCTTGCCATGTATGGCCACCCAAGATGGACGGGTCATGGTGGAGAGTTCTGAGAAAATGTGGTCCACTAGAGAAGGGAATGGCAAACCATTTCAGTATTCTTGCCTTGAGAACCCCAGGAATGTATGGAAAAGCAAAAAGATAAGACATTGAAAGATGAACTCCCCAGGTTGGTAGATGCCCAATATGCTACTGGAGATCAGAGGAGAAATGGCTCAAGAAAGAATGAAGAGATGGAGCCAAAGCAGAAACAACACTCAGTTGCGGATGTGACTGGTGATGGAAATAAAGTCTGATGCTGTAAAGAGCAATATTGCATAGGAACCTGGAATGTTAGGTCCATGAATCAAGGCGCATTGGAAGTGGTCAAACAGGAGATGGCAAGAGTGAACATCGACATTTTAGGAGTCAGTGAACTAAAATGGGCTGGAATGGGTGAATTTAACTCAGATGACCATTATATCTACTACTGTGGGCAAGAATCCCTTAGAAGAAATGGAGTGGCCATCACAGTCAACAAAAGAATCTGAAATGTAGTACTTGGATGCAATCACAAAAACGACAGAATGATCTCTGTTCATTTCCAAGACCAACCATTCAATATCACAGTAATCCAAGTCTATGCCCTGACCAGTAATGCTAAAGAAGCTGAAGTTGAATGGTTCTATGAAGACCTAGAAGACCTTCTAGAACTAACACCCAAAAAAGACCCCTTTTCATCATAGGGGACTGGAATGCAAAATATGAAGCAAGACAGAGCTGGAGTAACAGGCAAATTTGGCCTTGGAGCACAGAATGATGCAGGGCAAAGGCTAATAGAGTTTTGCCAAGAGAACGCACTGGTCATAGCAAACACCTTCTTCCAACAACACAAAAGAAGACTCTACACATGGACATCACCAGATGGTCAATACTGACATCAGATTGATTATATTCTTTGTAGCCAAAGATGGAGAAGCTCTATGCAGTCAGCGAAAAAAAGACCGGGAGCTGACAGTGGCTCAGATCATGAACTCCTTAGTGCCAAATTCAGACTTAAATTGAAGAAAGGAGCATTTCTGATTAGTATAGAGCTAATCACGGCATAGGGCTCCCCTGGGGGCTCAAGGGTAAAGAATCGGTCTGCAATGCAGGAGGTGGAGGTTCTATCTCCAGGTTGGGAAGATCTCCTGGAAAAGGGAATGGCAACCTACTCCAGTATTCTTGCCTGGGAAATCCCACGGACAAAGGAGCTTGGCAGGCTACAGTCCCTGGGGTCACAAGAGTCAGACAGGACTTAGCAGCTAAACCACCACCAGCAATCGTGGCATATTGAACACCCCATGGCATATAAGATGAGAATTACCAACTATGCTTTCTGTATTATTTTCCTACCACTGCTGTAGCAAATTATCACAAATGTAGTGGCTTAAAACATTACCCATTTTATAGTTCTGAGGACAGATGTCTGAAATGGGTCTCACTGGTCTAAAGTGTCTGTAAGACTGTGTCCTTTCTGGAGGCTCTACTGGGAAACTGTTTTTTGCCAATTCCAACTTCTAGAGACTGCCTGCCTTCTTTGACTTTGTACCTCCTCTCCACCTCCATCACTAGAAAGAGTGGGTTGATTCCTTCTCACATGACATCCCTCTGACTTCCGCTGCTGCCTCCATCTTCCCCATTTAAGGACTGTTGGGATTACACTGGATAATCCAGTATGCTGTTTTTCTGAGTTCCCTTTGCCACTGTGATCTTTCTGACACTGCTTCTGACACTCAATGTGTGGTATTTTTTCCAGCACTAATCAATTCTCCAGTCTCCAAAAACACCACCAAATCTCTGGTTCTCTGACACATCTCAGTGTCCCTCGATTAACTTCAGTTCTGACTCTAACTACCCAAAGTTGCATAGACCTCACTTTTAAGGGTTCAGTCCCTCAGACTGACCTCAGTTCAGATGCCAAGCACATGTACTGTGTCTCCCGATGACCCGCGCTTCTGTCCAGCTGCTACAAATTTGGAGGCATGTGAAGTTCCCAACCATACTTTTGGATTCGTGCGTCTCCTTCAGCCACACCAGCTTTTGCTTCACGTGTTTTGAGCCTCTGCTCTTTGATGTGCACACATGTAGGATTGTTATGTCTTCCTCCTGAACTGACCTTTTTATTATTTTATAGCATCCCTTTTTGTTCCTAGTAATTTTCTTATTCTGAAGTTCCCTTTGCCAGATGTTAATATACAGCCACACCTAGTTTTAAAATTCATTTTTGCATTGTTTTTTCCCCATCACTTTGCTTAATCTACTTTTGTCGTTGAATTTAAAGTGAGATTTTTTTAATTAAAAGAAATATTTACAATGTTGTGCTGGTTTCCGCCATACAACAGTGCAAATCAGCCATAATTATACTTCCATCCCCTCTCTCTGTAGCCTCCCTCCCCTCCCCTCATCCATCCCGCCAGAGCACCAGACTGGGCTCTCTGTGCACAGCAGCTTCTGAAGTGAGAATTTTATTGAATTTTTTTTGTTGTGAAGTGAGAATTTTATTGTTGGATTGCTGTTTTTCATTTTAAATCCATTTTGCTTATTTCTGTCATCTTGACACATTTAGATCGTGTAATTTAAGGTGATTATCAAGATGTTTGAGATTAATCTACCATTTTATTATTTGTTTTATGTTTGTTTTCTGTGGTTCTTGTTCCTCTTACCTTCCCTTCTTATGGGTTACTTGGACACTTTTTAGGATTCCATATTGGTTTATTTATTAGGTTTAAGAATTTATTAGGTATAAGAATATAGTCTTTGTATAGCTTTTGCTCTGGGCATTACAACACAGCATACATGTGAGTCTTATCAAAGTCTATAGCATCAGCATTTTACCATTTTGAATGAAATGTTGAAACAGTTCCTGTTTGCAGCCTGTCATGCCTGTTAAGTGTGTGAAGAGAATCTCTCCCACCTCTTCTGGAATCCTCAGATACTCTTGACACTGCAGAGACCCCCACTCTATTCCTTCTCTCCACACTTCCTCTGGCTTCCAGAAATGTCCTGGACTCCTTCATTCATTACTGGCTCTCCCTTCTTTTTGCTTCTGCCTTATGGGCTTTATTCATTTTAAATGTACAAGATTAAACTTCAGGCTGCCTTCAGAAGAACAGGAGATGAAGGAATAAAGGAACAGAAAATTCAAAGGCCTTTTAAGAGGCATGCGGTGGCGGATCCTGGACTTTGGGCAGACCTCTGCCTTGAGAGTTAGCATTACTCACTCTCCCACCGTTCGGCCTGAGCGAGTGTTTCATCACAGCAAGCCACAGTGTCCTCTCGGCAGCTCACAGCACTGCTGTGACGGCACGTGCAAGGGCTCTGGTTCCATGCCTAGCACAGTTCAGTTCAGTTCAGTTCAGTCGCTCAGTTGTGTCCGACTCTTTGCGACCCCATGAATCGCAGCACGCCAGGCCTCCCTGTCCATCACCAGCTCCCGGAGTCCACTCAGACTCACATCCATCGAGTCAGTGATGCCATCCAGCCATCTCATCCTCTGTCGTCCCCTTCTCCTCCTGCCCCCAATCCCTCCCAGCATTAGAGTCTTTTCCAATGCCCTATTCGTGACTCTTGTCATTTTTCAACCTGCACCATGGTCAAAAGCTGAGTGCTGGGAGGAGGCAGCACATCCCTGTGGGGTGACCACAAGCCTCTTTCGCTGACTCCTGAAGCAGTCTGACTAAACCACCTTTGGTGCCAAAGTATGTCCCAGGAAAGGCGGTGTGTCCCCCTTGGAGGGGACCACTTCCTGATGGCTCAGCTGAGTAAGGGAGGGGGTTGGGGCCATTTTAAGAAAGTCTCTGCCCAGTATACTCCATCTCTTGGGGGCTCCACCCACCCCATGTCAAACAATAAAACTACCATCCACCACCATTAAATGCAGTTTATATATAACCACATGAGTTATGTATAACTACTATAAAATGACAAGTTCATAGCTGACATGATGTCACGTATGGTAGGCATTTAACTAATTATAGACGTGTGATTAAAATGCTTACATATTTCGTCAAAAGATGTTTTCTATAACTTTCGAGAATTTGGAGCTCCCAATGGTTTCTATGTCTCAAACATTTTTACAGGCTCTGAAAAAACTCGAAGGGCCTGCATCCCTGGCTCGGAATAAATGAAGCAGCCGTGGGCAGAATTCTCAGAAGGATGGTGGAGACCAGGCTCACTGAAGGAGGGTCAGCTGGGTATCCACTACCCTGGTGGCAGGGCATCGTGCCACAGTGATCGGTTTGCTCAACACACCAACACCAGGACCGGTCCCACAGAACCCACAGTGAGTAGGCTACAGCAGGCTACAGCCTGTGGGGTATCAGTGGGGTGAAATCCTGGCATTGTTGCCTTCTGGCTGTGTGACTTTATTCAAGTTACTCGCCCACTCTGATCCTCAAAGGCCCTAAAGTCTTTTACCCTTTTGAACCTTTAGGACCAGCATGGCTTTGAGGCTCTGGTTTATTGGTTGCTGCCCCTTATTTAACTCCTCAAATATGGGCAATTAATTTGGCTTAAAGTAGGGCATTTCTGGGCACTCTCCTCACTCTGACTTGGAGGCTGTTAGGAAAATAACTGCGCAGAAAGAATGGGGCAGAGGGGAACTTGTGATTGGAGCTGTCTTTGTCTTATTGGCAAAGGGAAGGGGAGATCAAGCACTTGAGTTAAGAGAAGAGAATCACACACATTTTCTTAGAGTGAAGCCATTCCTGAGCTTCTATCTGCACTGTTGCAACTCCTACGAAATTGTGAAAGTCTTATCCCTCCAAGTTGGCCTGACATATTGTCTCCATGCTAATGGGGGTGAGTGAGCCTGAGCTGTAAAAGTGAGGCCACCTGAGACCTGCCCAGCCTCTCACTGTGGGAACTGACAAGACTGGGCACTGTCAGTGAGTGCTTCCTGAGACCCAGCAGGGGACGTATGGGCACTTCTGCCTGACTTGGTTCTGGACTGACCCAGTCTGGGCTTGGAAGGGCCATGCCCAGGAGGGCTGCACCCTGGCTGGGAACATGCCCAGTCTGCTAGCACATGACCTAGGGGAGAGGCCAGGCTGGCACAGGAGAACACAGGAGAGCAAGGTGCCCATGGTCTGGGTGACCTAGAATGTGAGTCTAAGCCAGGGTTTTGTCCTCTTCTGAAAGTAAGGTCCAGGTATGGGGTACTATTGCTATAGCTGTTTTATTATTGCTAATATTGGAAATACACACTGGGCAATGTTGTAGGCATCAGAGATTAAACATGGATGAGGTAAATTCCTCTCTTATGAGGTTCATATTCCAGGGGAGGAGACAGATACCCTTCCCTCTAATTAACAGACGATGGGTACAAGATATAGGAACTTCCCTGAAGGGGAAGGGACAGAAAGTAATGCTTTGGGATGGGTTAGACTTTAGGAAGGGAAATAAGCAATGGTTTCTGTGAAACAGTAAAGGGGAGAAAGTTACCCCAAGGTCACCACTGGGAATGGCAGAGTTAGTGGACTGTTGCTCTCCACTTTGTCCTGCTCGTTATGCCAACCTCTTGGGACCAGGGTCTGAGCTGAGCAGAAACTATGGCACTTTAGGTGTGTGGCCCCAGAGGACAAGCTTAAGGGGCCCCATACAGGCCAGAACCTGAGCCTTCTGTGTTCAGCCTTCAAAGAAATAACTCAGAGTCCTGCATCCTGTTCCAACTCTGCAGGCTTTTCCTGGCTCTGTCCTGGTGGACTCAGGAGTTTAGACCTGTCCTTTGCAAAATAATGGCTGAGAAGTCAGATTTTAAAGGAGAACTTGGAGACTTCCACCCCTTATTTTATGAAGGAAAAACGTGTCCAAAGAGGAGAGTTATTTGTCTACGATCACACAGCTGACCTGGAGTTGTCTCCTAAGGGATCCCTCTGTGTTCTCTCCACTGATGTGGTTATATTCCCTTCTGGGCAGCTTGCATGGACCCAGAAGAATGCAGGACTAAAGGTGTAATTCCATGGAAGGTGGGAATGAGGGATATATGTGTGTGGAGTAAACATAGCCTACTTATGTTGGCTACATCATGCTAACGGCATGATGTACAGTTAGCACACACTTGGCACATGGTAAGCCTTCATGGAGTGATCTTCCCCTCCTCTTCCATCACCTGACTGGGGACACGATGTCTGCATTTTGGGCCTTGCATTTTGTTGGTACTCTACTGAATTTTGCTAATTACCTATGTGAATGCTGAGGTGTGGAGATGTGTCTCTTCCTACTTTCTCATCCTCAAATAGCACTCCTTATACACTCGGAGTGGGGGAGGTCTAGAGGAAGTCAGCTCTTACCTATTCATGCTAATTATATGATCCAGCATGCACACATATGTGTACACACACACACCCCCATACACCTACCCACCCATCACTTCTCAAACTTTTGGAGCCAGCGAAAAATGTAGCCAGGCCTAAGACAATATTTGCTGACCTCTTTTTTCCTGTGTTTTAACAGAAGAAGGCAACCCTCCGAGCCCACATCTGCAGAGATCTCTGCTCAGTCTTTAATCACGTTCTGGAGGACAGGATGATCCGTGGCTCAGGAATCTGCTTGGTTGATAACTCAATTCTGCCGCTGGGCCGCATTTGTGAGCAATGATAGCACACCCCACGGAAATCTAGAATCCAATTAGGGCTGAGGGTTGCATCATTTCTCATCTCTTACTCTGCTTTCCACAGCCCCAGACCATCCGTCTTGCCTGGCTGAGGGCTCCCTGAGGTCTGCAGGACAAACTTCTGACCTTTCCACTGGGGCCTGGGCTGCTCTCCTGATGCTCATAGCAGTCAGAGGTATTGGAGTCAAAGAACGTGGGGACAGGCTTTTCTTGGTCCCTGGGACTGGGGCACACAGGACAATTCTGGAGAAACTGTTAGAAAATCAGACATTAGGATTTTAATAATATAGAAAGCAGATGCCAAAAAGGTATAATCCGCTTTCTTCACACAAAAATGCAAATGTGCCATTAGATAAGGGCTCCATGGCTTTACATCAGGCCGTAAGATCAAAAGTTTCTGAATTTTTCTGATATTCATATTTGCTTCCCAATTTTTATGACTATTAAGATTTGTCTCCCCTGGAAATATTTGATGGACTACATTTGTCCCTTGTCATTTTATGAACTATTAACATTTAGATAAGGAACAGCAAATGTCTTTCAACTCGCCTCTCAGGTCCAATAGGTTGGTGGTGGCTGCTCTGAAAATTGGGTCTAGAAGGATTCTGAGTCTTAACTGGGTACAAAGGGGAAAGTGAAAGTGAATTCGCTGTCGTGTCCGACTCTTTGCGACCCCATGGACGGTAGCCCACCAGGCTCCATGATCCATAGGATTTTCCAGGCAAGAATACTGGAGTGGTCTGCCATTTCCTTTTTCAGGTGATCTTCCCAACCCAGGGATCGAACCCACGTCTCCTGCATTGCAGACAGACGCTTTTTTTTTTTTTAAGAATGCCATATTCAGTTAGCAGAATCTTTCCTGCCTACTGGAGTGTGAGAGGGGGCACGTAGTCACATATTTGCTATGTTTCCACTGAACCATTCTAAAGTCTGAAAAGGGCTTTAAAATAAGATAAATAGATCCAGCCCTCAAGCTGTTCTCAGGCTGGCAGGGCTGATAAGCGGCAAGTGTTCCCAGTCAATGAACAATGCCCTGGTTGGGGCAGATGCAAGCATCAGTGTGCCACACTACCCAGGCGTGTGGACTGTGGACGAAGGCTACTGATACTTAACTGCTGGGTGGCAGTGGGCTAGTCAGCTCTGTGCTCTGAGCCACAGTATCTTCATCTGTAAAAAGAAGGAAATACCTTAGTTGAGGTCACTAAATGACATCAAATTTTGAAGCATTAGATGCTTACTTTATAATTATCATTTTTGTATAAACACAGACAGGCCTCTAAACTTTGCCTTGGGTACAGAGATGGTTCCACAAAAGAAGCCCTGTTTTGAATTGCAAGTGGTACACAGGCAGCCTTCAGTAAAAGAAGACAGAGACCATTCAACACAGAGGAGGACATTCTGTCCCCCCTTGGTTAGGGAAATCTGAACTAGGTATTAGAAAATACTAGGATCAACATTCAAAGCAACTTTCCTGAAATAAAGGAAGACTTGAATGTACTGACTGAAAGGAAAATTAATACAGAGTGGTCAACACTGAGATGGATCCTAATAAATGAATGTTTGACTTTAAATAAAAAAAATTCTAAGAGCATCCAGTGAAGAACTATCCCTTTAAGAGCTGGGTTTAAAAAATCCCCAAAACAAACAAATGAAAAATCACATAAAATTTCAAACTGACAGAAGCACTTTCAGAATAGCCAAATAAGACCTCTGAAAATATGCTCCTCCATTAAAGCGATGAAGATGCTGGCAAAAATTGTTGAAATCAACTTCTTCAGAGCTCTGGAAATAACCAAAAGTGTTCAACAATTTGGTATCATTTATTGAAGAGAATTGGCTAAATCATGATAAGAATAGCACATTTTATGGTGTTTTCACTTGCCTTATTCTCATCCTCCTCTGAAGCTAGATTTGAAAACCAAAGCCCTCACAAACTTGGTGTCTTTAAAAATCAGCAGCCTGGCCAACATTGAAGAGGACATAGTGGTTTTAAGCTTTCCAAAAAACCCCATCCCCAAAGAATTGTCATTCTTTATCTGACAACTCCCTGGAAAATCTCTCTTCTTAGGGATTACCTTCATTTGACATGGTTCAGAGGTCACTCTGTGCAAATAGCCCTAATCTGAGGACATTTGTCAAAAATAATTAGCAGCCTGGGGTGGCAATACCAGTTGGGGCTAACAAAAAAATGATCAAAATATTTAAAAGGAAAACTGAGGAATGAAGTATTCATAAGGCTTTGGAAAAAGCTTTGGCATATACTCAGAGTTCCTGAAAAGTGAAAGTGGTTCAGTCATGTCTGACTCTTTGTAACCCAGAATTCTCCAGGCCAGAATACTGGAGTGGATAACTTTCCCCTTCTCCAGAGGATCTTCCCAACCCAGGGATCAAACCCAGGTCTCTCGCATTGCAGGCAGATTCTTTACCAGCTGAGCCACCAGGGAAGGCCAAGAATACTGGGGTGGGGAGCATATCCCTCCTCCAACGGATCTTCCCAACCCAGGAATCAAACCAGGGTCTCCTGCATTGCAGGCAGATTCTTTACTAACTGAGCTATCAGGGAAGCCCAAGATTTCCTCAAAGCCTTAAGCAAGTACTGAGTTGTATGCATGCCCAAGACCTGCATAGGGCTTAACCTCCTATTGATCTTGAGGTGCTGAGAAAGCAGGAAGTAAAGACTGGGGCAGACTGTTAAGTGCAAGACTTGTATACTAAAAACCATAAAATGCCATTAAAAGAAATTATGTAAGACCTAAATAAATAGAAAGATAATCTATGTTCATGAATTTTGATGGTTAAGATGGTAATATTGTTAAGATGGTAATACTTCCCAGTTGGTCTAAAGATTCAGTGTAATCTCAGTAAAAATCTCACCTGCCCTTTTCTCAGAAATTTGCAAGCTAATGCTAAAATTCATATGGAAATGCAAGTGACCCAGAATAGCTGGTATAATCTTCAAAGTGAAAAATAAAGTTGCAAACTTGCTTTTGCTGATTTCAAAACTTATCACAAAGCTATAATGATAAAGACAGTATGGTACTGGAAGTGGACTAGGATTGAGAATCCAGAAACAAAACTCTCACATTTGCTTTTAATTGATTTTTAACAATTTTATCTTAACAAGGGTGTCAAGATAATTCAATGAGGAAAAGAAGTTTAATAAATAATACTGGGACAACTGGATGTCCACATGCAAAAGAATGAAGATGAACCATTGACCTTACACAAAGTACAAAAATTAGCTCATAATGGATCAATCTAAATGTAAGAACTAAAACTGTAAAGCTATTAGAAGAAATTTTAGGGGTAAGTTTTCATGACCTTGAACTTGGCAAAGGATTCTTACATATGACACCTAATACAAGAGCAAAAGAGAAAAGCTAAGTAGACTGGATATCATCACAATGAAAACTTTTGCTATTCAAAGGATGTTATCAAGAAAGTCAAAAGATAGTTCACAGAATTGGGAACAATATTTGCAAATCATAAATCTAAGGGACTTGCTTATGGAATATATAAGCAACTTTACAACTCACCAACAAATGACAAATAACCTAATGAAAACATGTGCAGAAGATCTGAATAAACATTTGTCCAAAGAAGATATACACATGGCCAAAAACACGGGCTAAAATGTTCAACATTATTAGTCAGTAGTTAAATGCAAATCAAAACCACAAAAAGATACCACTAACACACTCACTAGGATGGCTATAATAAGAAAGACAGATAATACTCAATGTTTGTGAAGATATGGAGAAACTGGAAACCTTATACATTTCCGATGGGAGTATAGAAAGGTTCATTCACTTTGGAAAACAGTTTATCAGTTCCTCAAAAAGTAGAATGAAGAATAACGTGTGTGTGTGCTGTGTGTATGTGTGTGTGTATGTTCGTGTGTGTATGTGTGTGTGTGTGTGTGTGTGTGTGTGTGTGCACTCAGTCGCTTCAGTGGTGTCTGACCCTCTGTGACCCTGTGGACTGTAGCCCTCCAGGCTTTTTGGTCCATGGGATTCTCCAGGCAATACTACTGGAGTGGGTTGCCCTGCCCCTCTCCAGGGGGGTCTTCCTGACCCAGGGATCGAACTCGAACCTCCTGAATTGCAGGTGAGTTCTTTACCATTGAGCCACCAGGGAAGCCCGAAGAATTACTGTATGACCATGTAATTCCATTCCTAGTTACATAGCCAAGAATTTGAAAATATATGCCCATACAAAAATCTTTTATTGGTGTATTCATAACAGCATTACTCATAATAACCAGAAAGTAGAAACCGCCCAAATGATCATCAGCTGATGAGTGGATAAACAACTGTGGTATTACATTCTGGTAATGGGAGAGAATTAATCACGGAAGCATGGCCGAGTCACTAAATTCACTAAAAGGAAGAAGGGACGTGAGCTGAAAATTCATAGGAAAACAAGTACAAAAAGCTCTTTATATACAAAAAGCATCACAAAAACCATTTGTAGGAAGACAAATTAAAATGTCAATTTGTTACTTTAGGCAACAGATTAGCAATGATCAAATTTTAAGAATTAACTGTGTTAGTGGGAGGGTTAGGAAACTGCTACTTTGCTTCTTTATTGATAAGAATGTCAGTTTGGGGGCAATTTAGCAAAATTTATCTCAAATACAATTTTACATGCCCTTTGATCCATGCAGTATATTTTAGGAGTCTTTCCCATACTGTATGAAGTCGTACACGTATGTTTATTACAGCATATTTTCAACAACAACCCCAAACATCCTAAATGTCCTTGATTTGCATTTATCACATTACGCAACAACCGCATTCCTGGAAAATTATTAGAGAAAATTTAGGTCAACACAAACTTCATTCAAATTTTCATAATAGCTTTATTTATAATATAATATTTATACTGATGAATAATTCATATACAATGAAATGCACCAATCTTAAATTTTGTAATTCATTATGTTTGGGTTAATGGATGCTCTCTTGTGACCCACTCTTTATAAGATCTAAAACGTTTCTTAACATCTCAGGAAGTTCCTTTGGTCTTCTTCTAGTTAATCTCTGCTACATCACTCCATCCCCAACTCCCAGGGTATTTAGAAGTCTGATTTCTTTCACCGTAGATTAGTTTTGTGTAAATGGAATCACACACTGTATGTTCCTTTTCGTCTGGCTTCTTTGGGTCCAGAACATGTCTCTGAGATCCTTTTGCATTGTAATGTGCATCAGTAGTTCATTTCCTGTTAGTGTTGCCTGGAGAATCCCAGGGCCAGGGAGCCTGGTGGGCTGCCGTCTACGGGGTCGCACAGAGTCGGACATGACTGAATCGACTTAGCAGCAGCAGCAGTGTTCCGTAGGATGGGAACACTGCAATTTGTTTATTTATTCCCCTGTGGATAGATGTTTGAATTGTTTCTTGTTTTTATCTTTTATGAATAAGGTTTCTATACACCTGGTCTGTAAGTCTATTTATTGGAGATGAGTTTTCATTTCTTTTGGATAAAAACCTAAAAATGGAATTGCTGGATGATTTAATAGGGTTTATATTTAAATTTATAAGGAATGACCAACTATTTTCAAGTCTTTGTATCATTTGCTTTCTCACTAGCAAAACAGATGGACCTATTGAAGTTTTTAGCAGCCATGCAGTTTTTATGTTCATATTGGCTACTTGTACATATTCCTTTGTGTTTTCTCAGGACTTTGCATGCTTCTAAATTGGGCTTTTTACTATTGAGTTGTAGAAATTCTTGTTTTTTTTTTTTTCCAGCTTTGTGGATATAATTGACATATAACATTGTGTAAGCTGAAAGCAAACAGTATGTTGATTCGATGCAGTTATACATTGTAAAATGATCCCCACCACAGTGTTAGCTTACACCTGTATCATATCTCAGAATTACTATTTGTTTTATTTTGGGAACACTTAAGATCTCTTATCACCTTTCAAGTATATTGTTCAGTCACTCAGTTGTGTCCGACTCTTTGTGGCCCCATGGACTGCAACACACCAAGCTTCCCTGTCCTTCACCATCTTCCAGAGCTTGCTCAAACTCATGTCCATTGAGTCGGTGATGCCATCCAACCATTTCGTCCTCTGTCATCCCCTTCTCCTCCTGCCTCCGAACTTCCCCAGCATAAGGGTCTTTTCTAATGAGTCAACTCTTTACATCAGGTGACCAAAGTACTGGAGTTTCAGCTTCAGCATCAGTCCTTCCAATGAATATTCAGGATTTATTTCCTTTAGGATGGAGTCCATGCTGTCTAAGGGACTCTCAAGAGTCTTCTCTAACACCATAGTTCAAAAGCATCAATTCTTCACCATTCAGCTTTCCTTATGGTCCAACTCTCACATTCACACATGACTACTGGAAAAACCATTGCTTTGACTAGAGGGACCTTTGTTGGCAAAGTGATATCTCTGCTTTTTAATATGCTGCTCTAAAAGAGAAAGTGTCTTTTAATTTCTTGGCTGAGGTTACCATCTGCAGTGATTTTGGAGCCCAGGAAAATGAAGTATATAGTATAGCATGAAGACTGTGATCACCATGCTGTATATCAGATCTCCAGTTTATTCATCTTGTAATTGGAAGTTTATACATTCTGACTAAGAGGTAGTAATTCTTAGATATTATGGGATCAAATCCGTTGTTTGGTATGTTTTATGAATACTTTCTCCCAGTTTAACTTGTCTTTTAATTTCCTTACTGACAAAGTTTAAAATTTTGATAAGGTCCAATTTATCACTGTTTTCCATTGTAGTTACTCATTTGTGTGTCTTGTCTAAGAAATATTTTCTTATTGTAAGATAAGAAGATATTCTGCCTATTCTAGGTTTTAAGTCTATGTCTATGATTTATCTCTATTTTTTACCAGTGCACATTACATTTAATATTTAACAAGTAGTTAATTAAAACTAATAAGACTTGCTGTATAGCGTAGGGAACTCTACTCAGTACTCTGTATAGGAGAAAAGAAAATTAAAAAAAACAGTGGATATAGATATATATATATATAAAACTAATTCACTTTGCTGTACACCTGAAACACAATTGTAAATCAAGTGTACTCTAATAAAAATTAAAAAAAAAACTGATTAAAGAAAAACCAGGAAGGAGGGAGGCTTAAGAAGGGGATATATATATATATATATAAAATTATGACTGATTTGCTTTGTTGAATAGCAGAAACCAACAACATTGTAAAGCAATTATCCTCTAATTTAAAAAAAAAAAAAGACGTATAGGAGTCAGTAAGAACGTCAGTGGCCTTGAAGTTTAAGGTGTATCCTGACTGTGTCCAGCTAAGTAGCCCTGGGCATCCCTCCCCAGGGAACAAAGTGGGGCAAGGCGGTAGCGGCAGCCGTGACTGAGGGTCGGTACAGGTTAGCGTTTCAGAAATCTAACTGGAGATGCTTACTGCTTAGCAGTGAGGAGGCTCCAGAGAGCTGATATCCAGGAAAACTGGAAACTTCCCGTACCCAGTGCTGATGAAGGCCAGGGGTCCTCCGCCACAGCCCCTCATCCCTCCTGCCTGGGCGCCTCAGAGTAGTGAGTGCCCACTCCCACCCTGACATTTCGACTTTCTGCTAATCCGAGTAAGCCACCAGAGGGCACCGTGAGAATGGGTTTCTAAGCCAGCTTGGCGCTCCCTGCTGCACCCACGACGTGCCGGGCTCTGCCTGCTGTGCGAAGGTGGTTTCGGCTCTTGAGGGCCAGAGGAGGCCTTACGAGTCACATACGGTACGCGGGGCGGCGGGGAAGAGGGTGGAGCAGTGACTTCACCCAGGGTGTGAAAGGGTCTGCCCCTCAGAACACAGACCTGGAAATGGGTCTGTCAGGGGAACCAGGAGGGGAGGAGGGGCTGAAAGCTAGGGCAACAGGGAGCAGCAGGTCCCGGCCAGCCTGGTCCCGGGAAACTGGGGAATACGGCAGTCTGGTGTCCGCGCTGGGTCCATTCATCTTAGGCTAGGAGATGATGGCCCATGCCCACCAGACCAGGGGCAGAGCTGAGATGAATGACTTTTGTTTTAACTAGGATCAATTTGTGGCAGCGTGGGATGGAGGTGAGGGAGAGGGAACTTATCTGTGAGAAGCTATAGATGGCAGGCATAGGGGCAATGGGGCAGGGCAGTCATGGTCCACCCGTGGCTATACTGGCCACTCTGGCAGCATGGCATCCCAGGGTTAGGAGAAATACTGAGTTACGGAGAGAAAGGCTTGGCTACAAAGCAGGGCTCTTGGTCAGAGCTGACTGGCCCAGACAGAGCGAGTGAGCTTGTCCAGTTCAGCTGAGTGTCAGGCACCTCTGGAGTTCAGCTCAGAGAGATGCTGATGGGAGCCCAGCTCCAGGACACGCCACAGAGATGGTACAAGCCCTATCTCCAAGCTGGTAGCCCCAGAATTCCATCAGAGCTCAGCCCCAGGGCCAGGCCCAGAGCCAGGAACAGACTGGCAGGGGAACAAACGTAGGCAGAGGACACAAAGACATCAGACAGGTCCGCTCTGGCCCAGTCCTACAGGGGAACTTGGATATCTACTTGGGATCACGGAAGTCCCCAGAATCTCATACTCAGGCTCAGAGCTCACAGAGTTGCTTCAGAATTTACAGGCTGCTGATGAGAGCTGTGGAAATCAGCATCTGCTCCTCACTATGGAGAGAGATACAGTGGCCTGGGGCTCCAGCACAGCTGCATAGAAAGATTTCATTTCCCAGGATCAGGACAGAGACTATCCAAACTCAGCTTCTTTCTCAAGAATTATCTCCAGGACCACAAAACACTGGACTGGGAAGGTGGAGGGCATCACTGTCGGTAGTTGCAAAAGCTTCACTCTTGGCTCTGAGACTCCAGAATCATGCGGGCATGCTCACCTTCTGTACTACTGATGGAAATCTTACTAAGATTCATCCCTGATGCCCCTTTCCTGATGCTGAAAGGCCCCCATTTCCCTGGAAATAGTTTGAACCTCTCAGCCTGATAGCTCAAGCCCTCCCTGACTTGACCCTTGACATTTTTATCTTTGGACTTTCCCACCTCCACTGGTGTGAACATATCATTCCTGTTGTCTGATAGAGACCAGACTTCTTGGATGATTGCATTCCTCTCTCTGCCTGGAATGTTCCTCCGGTCCTGTCTAACTGATAAGCAGTGAGTCATTCTTAAGAACCTGCTCAAGCATTGCCTTCTTTAGGCTTACCTGGCCAGCTCCAAACTGGTTACAGGCAGACTGCTTGGTAACAGACAATGTAGGATGTTGCCTCCAAATCTATTCCTCCTTTTGTGTCTTACCAAGAGAATCCTGATTTTGTCCAAGTAGTCAACCTCAGCCGAGTGACCCGGTGCTCAAGGAGACACGCGAAAGAGGCCAGGCCTGGCATACCGGCCCTATTCCTCTGGCAGTAAGAAGTTAGCTCTGGCGGGCACATGTGGGCCTGTACCTGGTTCTGGCCATTGCCCGCATTTCCACGGGATAGTGGTCGGAGGTGGTGAGCTCTTATAAAGGGGCTCAGTCAAGGGCTGATTGTGCTGGGCTTGTTTGTCACTGCAGCGTCAGAATCTGAAACAGGGCCTGGTGCCAAGTAGGTGCCAAGAGAGTTGCGAGAAGGTGCCTTCCCCATTAAATCCTTTTCAGGACTGTTTTCACTGGGTTGGCTGAGTAGGTGTCCCTCCTCGGGGGAGTCCAAAGGGTCCAGAGAATCTTCTCAGAATCAGAGATGATGGAGGACTAGCTCAAGTGTGATGGCCGCTGGGTCTTCTGTCCCCTCAAAATCCATACTCTTGCTTGTTGTTATTTGTTCAGAAATATTCATAGAATGTCTGCTACGTGCCAGCCGCTGCACGTTCACAAATGAACAAAACCAAGTTTCTGCCCTAAGTGAAGTGAAGTCGCTGAGTCACGTCCGACTCTCGACCCCATGGACGGTAGCCTGCAGCTTATCAGGCTCCTCTGTCCATGGGATTTTCCAGGCAAGAGTGCTGGAGTGGATTGCCATTTCCTTCTCCAGGGGATCTTCCCGACCCAGGAATCGAACCTGGGTCTGCCGCATTGCAGGCAAACACTTTACCATCTGAGCCACTAGGGAAGTGAACAAAACCAAGTTTCTGCCCTAAAGGAGCGCACAGCTTTTTGGAAGGAGACACAAAATCAGATAATTATCCTCTGATGCTATAAGGGCAGTGAATCTATGTAATAGAGAGATTTCTTGGTTGCTAACAAAATCTTCCTCTCTGGATGGTATAAGCAGAAGAAGAAAGTCCATTGGATATCTCACAGAATACTGTGTCCAGTGAAAATGATGTCTCAAATCATGTGGAGAACACACTGAACTCAACTTCTGATCTTCCCCACCATCGCAGTGGAAGAAAATGAATGCAGCTTCAGAGACTGAGAGACCTTGGGTCTGTGGGTAATGAGAAAGTTCATGTGTATATAGAGAGTCTATGCTGCTCAGGCTCTAAGTCACATCTGACTCCTTGTGACTCCATGGACTGTATCCCACCAGGCTTCTCTGTCCATGGGATTTTCCCGGCAAGAGTACTGGCGTGGGTTGCCATGCCCTCCTCCAGGGGATCATCCTGACCCAGGAATCGAACGTGCGTCTCCTGCACCTGCTGCATTAGCAGGTGGAGTCTTTACCATTGAGCCACCTAAGAACCCCTCATAATGTATAGTAGAAAGTTAGAAAACAAAACAACACTTTTCATTACAGAGCCACAAGCAGGGCATACACACCCTGCCATTTCCTGCTTTACTGAAATCAAACTGATCAGAGTCTCAATTATCTTGAAGAACACAGATGCTTTAAAAAAAAAAACAAAACAAAAAACAAAACTATACCGAAGAGCTATTGCAAAAGTACCTTAGGAATGTGTCTGTTTTATCAGAAGTATTCAGAAAGAAGTATTTTAGTATTCAGCAGTATTTTATCAGAAGTATTTGCTGTTGTCCAGCAGAAATGATTTGGAGAGATAGAGGAAACTACCAGTGTCCGGGCCAGGTCCCTTTACCAGCCGTTGCCCTCTGCCCCAGGAACCACGAGAGTCAGCTGGTCCCTTTTCCGGAGAATGCCCTCAGCTACACGGGAGCCACATCACAGGGAGGCCGCGTGACCCCTGGCTGTTCTGTGACCCCAGGAGGAGAGAGCGTCCCTCTAGTCTGAAGAGTCCTGCTGCTTCCTCCCTGTGGCGACTCGGAGTCCTCCATTCTGCTGCATCGGGAGTGATGGGTGAACCGCACGGTTCTGCTAAGATGGCCTTGCCGGGCACATGGTTGGGCACCACAGTGTTTCCCAGGCCGTCTTCTTGACTGCAGCCTTTCTTGAAGCTTCTGTTTGGACCTGTCAGGCTGCTTTTGGGCTGGGCCCCCAGGGACTCTTCTACCCAGAGAACCAGCATTCCAGTGGATTGCAGGGTGGAGGGGTCCTGAGTCCTTTCTAAAGGGCTTTGGCCGAAAGTGACTCAGTGACTCAGCACTGAAAGAAAGTCCAGGCGAGGGCTTGAGCCAAAAATAGAAAACGAGAATCATCACCACCCAGAGCCTTGCCTGGGACCTGACAGATAGCCCCGAAACCCAGCAGTAGGGATTGAGGCCTGACCCTCAGGGGCCCCTTAGACCCCGATCCAGCCCCGTAGCCAGCAGCCATGCACAAAGGACTGCATGAGTTGATCAATATATAAGCCACTTGTTCAGGGTTTAAGGAATTGGCCACCAAATTCTTTGATATTCGCCCATTGACAGATGGGGACTGTGTTTCCTTACTTTGAAGATGGGCTGGCTCATGATGACTTTGACCAACAGGACACCACGGAAGTGATCTGTGTGAGGTTATGTCACAGAAGGTGATACAGCCCTGAACCACCATGGACGTGCTCCCACTACCCTGGAGCCCCATCCTGGTGAAGCTGCAGCTAGGATCCCAGCCTTCTAGCCGTCTCATCGGCACCCAACTTGTGAGTAAAGAAGTCTCCAGATGATTCCAGTACCTGCCCTAGTGTTCTCCTGACTTTTGGGTCTTCCCAACACTGTCCTCAGTCTTGCTGAAGCAGAGACAAGTTACCCGTACTGTGCTCCGGTTGAATTCCTGGCCTATAGAACCCAGGAGCATCATAAAATGATGGTTTTCTAGCACTCGCTTTGGGGTGACTTGAAAGCAGTGATTACAACTGAGTCTTCACCTGTGCAGGAAAAGCTAAAGAATCTCAGGCTTTCTCTCTCACACACACACTTGCACATGTGAAGCGATGGTCAGAATCATAGAGCCAGTGCGATGCGCAGCCGGAATCCACCTCTCCTCTATGTGAACTTAAAACCCCCACTGATCTGCCTCACTCTTCCCTCCCAGGTATTTCCTTCCCAAAGCTGTGTAATGATCTGCCCTTTAACAAAGCATTATTGTGATGTGATGACCTGCACGAGGAAAGCCTGGTCCTGCCCTATGGATCCCTGGCAGGCATTCTGACAAGATGCCTGTAAATGGATTGAAACCCCACCAGGGCAGCATGAACCTGGACCTGACACGGACTCATATAATCTTATTGTCTATCCCTGAAAAAAAACCAACCAACCAATAAACAAGCCCAGTTCCTTGGGATTGTACTCTAAAAGGGAGTTTGCAAGCTAGAGCATGTTCAGAGGACTTGGCTGCAAACTGGGCCTTAGGGAGGATAGTTGAAGGGATCAGGGACATTTGGCTTTGACAGAAGAAATCTAGGCAGAATATGTGGGCTATATTCAGAGATCAGAAATGGTGTTAATGGAAAAAGATAAGCTTTGTGGCCCTAGATGGCATAATCAGGAGAGTAGGCTCAATGGGGTAGAATTTGGCTAATTCAAGTGGTCCTACTTTGGTCACTGCTAAAAGTCCAAAGACACGTATATTCCATTGTAAAAATCTTTATTATTCTGAAAAGCTCAACAGGCATCTCAGTTTCTCCTGTAATCAGTTGCCACTGCCACTGGTTAGCATTAGAGATTCTCCATGCTCTGTCATGAAAGGAAGGAGGGCCTGATTTTGTCAAGAGTTAGAGAAGCCCAAGCCTCTTAGAACACAGTGTCCTGGTCAGGAAGTTAGTTTTCTGCTTGCTCTGCTGGGAGGATGATGAGAGAATTCCTCTTCTACCTGCAGCCTAGTGTCTTTAGGTGGAGCTGGTGAATGAATGTTAGACAGCCCAGCTGGCCTGGATATATGTGTTCCTTTCTCAGTTGCCCATGAGTACGTGCTCTGAAACAAATAGGTTCTCACTGCCTTCTCTGGTTGTCTGAAAGAGAAGCATATCAGCTGAGACACTTATTAAAATTCCATATTCTCTGGTCCTTTCTCTGCAGATCTAGATTAGTAGATGTAAGTTGTGCCTAGGGGGCTCTGACCAGGCAGGCTTGGGAAGCGCTTGTGTAGGGAGAAGGAAACGATTACGAGCTCTTGCAGACGCCTTCACATCAAGGTATTTGTTAGACCAGGCACGGTATATCCTAAGGTTGGCAATGTGCTCGCATCTGGAATTGACTTGGAAGGACAGTAGAGGTATGAGTCCCAGGCTGATCCTTCTTTCTGGACCAGAGAAACCGGGCGGAAAGTGCTAGAAGCTGGGAGAGAGAAGACTGAGAGGCATGCTGTGGCTTCCCCCACCCCCACCCCCGTCCATGGCCAGGGCTGAGCAAGCAGGACCCAGCGACTCCGCCTTCTTAGCCTTTGCTCTTGTCCTGAGGCTTCAGAGGTCGCTGCCCACCAGGTTCAGCAGGGCATTCTTGTAGTCACCGCTTGTGTCTTCCTGAGGACGGGAGGGACATGAGATTTAGAAGGGAGTTTGGTTAGAAGAACATTGGCCTGGCTTGGCGTCACCCCCATCAGGAGCTCTTATTACCAGGAGCTGCGCTGCTTGCGGGGAGTGTGGCTCGTGCTTGTACTGGTTCCTACGCCACTGCCCCCCACACTGCCACCTATCTTTCCTTGTTTTCCACTTCAGGCTGTTCCTACTGCCACCACGCACCCCTCACCCCTCACCCTGGCCACCTATTGCTGCATTCTGAAACTTCTGAAAGGGAAAATGTCTTTTTAACGTCTCATAAGCCATGCGTTTCTTGAAAAGTATGGTGAACAATAGGCATTTGTAGAATAACTAGAGACTTGACTAGTAGCCATTGAACACTTAGGGATATATTTCTCATGCCTTGACTTTCATTAATGAAACTGTCAAGGCCTCAATTGACATTAACAGCTAGAAGAGCTATTTCTCTTGAAGTTACAGCAGTGTGATAATTGCTCTGCGTTTTCTCAACTCTAGAACATTCACTAATGGGAATCATGTTAGGCAACCCACTGAAGCTCATATGATTTATCTCCTTTAAATGTTGCTGCCAGGATTACTTAAATCTGTATTTGAATGCTACTCCTCAATTCCTACTAAACTATATACTCTCATTGACTCTTCAGATATGGTTCCTTCTGCAGGGATTTGGTGTGTCATTTTCAAAGGGGTAACTATAACGCAAAGGCAAAGCTAACTTTCTGGGTGAACAGCGACCTCCACTAGGCATGCCGACCTCCTCGCTGATCCCTGTACGTACCACACAGCAATGAATGCAAGTGTGATGCCCCATGGAAGGGATGGACGCTTGTGACTGATGACATTGGTCACAGCATTCAGGTTTCCCAGCAAGGTCTCTGCTTCAAACTGGTTGGAATTGGGAGCTCATGACTCACCATGATCATGCTGCTGAGGGTCTTGCCGTACATCTTCTTGAACTGATTCTTGATAAGGTTTAAGTCAATCTCACTCCTGGAAACGATGTTTCTTATCAGGGTCCCATCCAGAGTCCCTGCTCCCTGGAGAAAACACAGCAATCAACCATCACTTCCTGCCTTCCTGGTCCATCTTTGCGACAATGACAACTCTCTGTTGGGTCCAAGGGGCTTTTGCAGGGGATGGGGAAACAGGAAGGACAGAGAAGCATTAGAAGGATGCACTGGGCGATCCCTTGATCCCTCCTTGCTCACTGCTCATATTGCTTCTTATCGGTCACCAAATGCCCCAGGCTGCAGCGTGTGTTTGATTTGATTCTGGACACAAAATTCTCTTTGCTCCAGGAATAAGACCTCTTCCTAGGACAGCAACATCACGAACTCTGCTTAACTGGACAATTCACAAACAGGACCCTCCCTCTCACTTTCACCCTTGAATACTCTTATGTCAGAAGGAGCCACGTGGCCACAGGGACCCCACACCCTTTTTCATTTCCCTGGCCAGATGTAGCCAGAGGGCTTGGGGTTCTTGCTTCAGGCAATGTTAACAACCATCAGCCGGAAAAGGTGGGCACGTTTATCTCACCTTAACCTTCAGGAATTATTTTGACTATCTATCTTCCAATGTGGTTCCAGATACCACAATCTGCACCTAATATGAGCATTTGAATAGCTGTCTGAGTGACCAGTGCAGCCTTTTGGACAATAGGCAAACCCAGATCGGCACTCTGGCACACGCAGAAAAGTTGAATGTGTCCATTCAAAGGGTGCCTTGACCTCCTGGCAATCCTGTGCTTTCTCAAGGAAGCCACTTGGACAATAATAAATAAATAAATTAAAAAGGACATTTGCACTGACTTGGGCTCAAATCAAGGCCTTGCCATGCATCAGCTCTGTGACCTTGACCACGGTTTCGTCATCTCTGGGAGGGCAAATGGGAGGACGGATTGCACCAAGAAGTGTCAGAGAACTGTGGGAAAAGTTCAGGGCCATGAACACCTGTGAGTGCACCTGCTCAAATCCAGCCTTCAGGAGATGCGGCTTCCCTTCCCTGGCCTCGATTTGCCCACTGAGAACTAAAACCAGCCTGATCCACAAGAGGGTGGGATAAGAGGAGACCCAGGTGTGGAAGAAGTGGGTGGTGGCTCTGAGCTCCTTGGCTTTGCGACTGGTGCCATGCAGGACTGACAGCCAGGCAGACAGAAAAGAAGGCAGTTACCTTCATGGCGAAGTAAAGGCGCTCCGCGAAGTAGCTGTGGAGGTTCCGGGTGCACTTCACTGGCAAACAGGAAGGTTCTGTTAGCAACCGGGGGCTGTACATGTTCACTTATTGTGTCTTGCTTTGGGTCCTGAGGGTTGCGCACATCTTGGCCTATTTGTTGGTGCCCTGCCTAGTCCTGAAGGGCTTTGTGTCAGGAAGGGTGGAGCAGGGAGGGAAGCCCAGGGCACTGGGCACAGGGGCAAAGGCCCAGAGCAGGCAGACAAAAGGGCAGGATGTGAAATGCACTGGAGCCCACAGGGTTGGTCTGGCCCATCGGACCACAGCTCCACCAAGGGAGTCCCTGGGCTCTTGCCTTCCAGAGACAGCGTCACTGAGAGTCCATCCGCACAGCTCCGAGGAGGAGCCACCATTATGGTGACCACAGGTCTCTGAGTGTCACTTGTCAGAGGACCCCTGCAGATTGAATTCCCCTGTGACAGATGGGGCTTGGCTCTAGAGCACCTGGCCCCACTCCCTTTCACGGGTGCCACTTTAGAGGCTGAATGTCTGGGTGGGGAGGTTGGCATTTTGACCCAAGGCAGCAGAAAGAGGAGGGCTCTGAGGAAGACAGGCATGAGTTTGAACCCTGCCTGATGGCGCTGTGTGTTAGTGACTTTATCTCCTTGCCTTGTCCTGTTCACATGTGAAGACAGTGATGTGAGTCTTTAGGAGTAATCAACAGGAAGTGCCCAAAAGGGCACCGCACGGTCTTGCTTTCCCTTGCCTGTAGATTTTATTTAGGAGTTGTTTAAAGGCAGGGGCTGCCCATGGAAGCTGAGACTGGAGTAGGGGTCATGGCATAGATTAGATTGATCACAGCAATGAAAGGTGGCTGGGGAGTGTCAGATGTCCCAATCAACTTTTAGGGACCAGGATATACTGTGAAGCTCCTAGGCTACTTGGCAACCAATAGGGACAACCTGGTGTGGAGGTGACCTTGGCTCTATCATGGGAGGGAGGAGGGAAGTCCCTCTGCTCTGGGCCTCAGCTCCTCATTCTGCAATGATTCTTCTGCCTGTCACTTTGGCTGTGGACCCCAGGATGCGCCCTGGAATGTGTCCTCCTACATGAATCTGACCTCATGCTTGGGGGAAGGCTCTCCGCGTTCCCCCAGTGTCAGATGACCCATCACTCAGTTTGGACTCCAACTGCACTTCATCATTTCTTCAGTCAGCAACTGAGGCAGGGAACAGACCCCTGGCTGAGGTCCTGCTAGTTGGCTTTTTCGGACCTTCACAGTCAAAGCCAGAATGTTCTCTGTGGCTGCTAGGGGTGAGCATAGCCCCTGGGTCTTGCACAACCCTGCAAATGTGTGCATACACATACATTCACGTACTCAGACACCTTCACACACATACTCATACACAACGACATACACAGTGCTGGGAACTGCATGCGCAGCACAGGGAACCATCTCGGGCAGGAAGAGCATGCTGAGGACTCTGGGTCTTCCCTAGAAGCTCCAGGGTCCTGGGTGGATGGTACATGCTGAGTGGGGGCTGATATGGAGGTTTACCTTGATTGGTGGTGAGCACAGGGACCCAGAACTTGCCATTGAGCTCTGGGCCCTTTGCCCTTTGATGCTGCCCCTCCCCGGGGCCCCAGGGCCGGGAGACACATGTGTACCTGAGCATGGAGCTCTGCCTCTTACCTACTGTAAGCATGGCCTCCTCCAGCGACCCATGGGTCTCACCCTTGATGCTGTCCCTCCCTGGGGCCCCAGGGCCGGGAGACACATGTGTACCTGAGCATGGAGCTCCGCCTCTTACCTACTGTAAGCATGGCCTCCTCCAGCGACCCGTGGGTCTCACTCTTGATGCTGTCCTCGATGCTCTTGTTGGCAATTTTCTCATATTCCTCAAACACTGTGGAGAGAGCCTTCTCTTAGTCGACATGTGCCCTCAGCCTGACATCCCCCAACATCTTACATCAGAGACTATACATCAGTTCACCACTCCTGACTTCCACTTGGTTGCTGGGAAAAGGGTCCCGGGATCCTCAGCCTTCTCCCCAATTCCATGTCCTGACATGGTCACACGCTGAGTATTCAGTATGAAGGGAGAGGCACCCGCCCCTCCTGGTCCTGACGTTGCCTCCCTGTCTCCCCCGTACCTCTCAGCAGGTGTGTGGCGCTGCGTGTGCACAGGATAGTGATGAACTTCATCTCATCCGTCCCACAAATCTTCTCACCCGCTGCGTACAGATCCTGGCATTGGGACACCCATGACAACCAGTGGAGGTGAGCAAGGGGGCGAAGGACCACCCTCGGTCCACCCTGCCAGCTCGGCATTCTCCTCTGCTTGATCATCTGTTTGATGGGGAGCCTGCTGTTCCCATGGTTACATTCTCTTCTTCGGGCTGCTCCGGGAGCTGCCCCGCCTCACCCTGGGCTTCTCCCTGACTCTAGGCAGTTATAAGCGCTCTGCCAGTAGGCGGATCTATAGAGACCTGGAAGTACACATCTGGGCCTCGGAGGCCCAGCATCCCCAGAGTCGAGAGCTGAGTTGGGTCTCAGCCTAGCGTCATCAGAAAACCCTCTCCTCCCCCACTGCCCCGCCTGGAATCTAGATGGCAGAGGGTGGGGCCAGGTGGCCAGGAAGGCAGAAGCTGCTGAGGGGTAGCCTCACCTGGGCATCTTGCAGGGCCAATCCCGGGTCCACATAACCACTCAAGTCATCTCTGCTGCCCTAGGAACAGGAGAGGTGACTCTGTGAGGTAGGCTGGCTGAGCAGAGCAGCCTGGGCAGAGGGGACCGCTGGGCAGACAGATGGGCAGTTATCCTCTCTGAGCCTTGGCCCTCTCATCTGTAAAATGAGAGTTGTAAGAAATGCCCCGAGGGGGATGGGGAATTCACTGAGAAAAAGTAAGCTCTATGCCTGGCATGGGCCTGGTGGTCAGGACCTGCCCAATGATGTTCTCTCTTCTTCTGATTCCTGGAGAGGGGCAGGGTTCTGCAATGAGGACCTCCCAACCATGCTGGGGTGAAGATAGTGAGCCCAGGCCCCAGCGGTTGCACCACACCCTTGCCCCCACCTCACCCAACCCCAGCAGCTCTGGCCGAGAGCCGCTCTCTGGGAGTGGGGAGTGGCTGGGATCCCCCAGACCAGAGGTTCCCAGGATCCAGGGCTGTGATACCTGCAGGAGGCACACCAGAATCCTCTCCAGGTAGCCGCTGGTGTCTGCTTTGATGTCTTCTTCCAGGTTGGACCCATAGTCTGCAGGGGATCAGGACCGTGAGACTTAGACCTGCTCTTCTCTCAGCCCCATTTCCCATACTTCTCCTGACTAAAGCCTTCCAGGAAGGATGAGTCTTTGGTACAGACTGACTGCACTGTGCAAGCGTCTGAGTGGCAGAGGCTCCCCACTGGTTGTCGTTCAGAGCAAGGAAGCGACATGGGTTGCTGGCCAGGCTCAAAACACAGAGACGGGCCAGTCCAGAAAGCCTGATCAAGCTCCAATTCATCACGTGGCTCATCAAAGCCAGAACCTTCAGACAGACTCCTCACCACGCAGACCTCGAGGAAGAGGGGCTTTGCCTTGCATACCATGGACTCCATGATAGCTAGCTTGGGCTCCACATCCCCCACAGCTGAAATTGGGCCCTGCATGGTCCCTGGGGTCAGCCTATGCCCAGCCAGGAAGGTACCAGCCCGACCACCCACTGCTGAAAAATTTTGTGGCCTGCATCACTGCCATACTCTCAAGGGGCAGAGTTTAGTGTCTGCATGCCCTTCCCTCCAGCAAGCAGCCTGTGAGTTTATGGAGCTTAGCAGCTAAGCCTGAGCCATACCTGACCTCACCATCAGGCATGGGATTTGGAACACAGTGGGTGCACAACACCCAAGTGTGGAAAAGCCTAGAAAGAGTCCTTTCCAATGTGGCCCAGTACACTTATTGTCTCTTATTCCTTGCTATGCTGCCAAAGCTCATGGCCATTCCCAAGATAGCCTTTAACTCAGGGCCCACATCTTCTCTTCTTGACAGGCCCCTTACCTTCCTCATATGCCTTCATTATCTCCCGCAGCTGGTTCTTGGTCCGAGAAGCCAGAATTTCGATGATGACACCCTCTTTGGTTCCTATGCCCTGTGGATAAAAATCTCTGCTTACTGGAGAGGACCATTTGCATCTTCCTGCTGTGTCCACACCCTTTTTTGTCAAGAGGCACGAGGAAGAGCCCTAGGAAGAACTCGCCATCGCTCTGCTGGGAGGCTTCTGCTGGAGGATGTTACTGCAGGAGAAGATGCCTGCATTTGTCTCCAGTGGTGGCGGTTATGGGCAAGTGATGTGATGGGAAAACTGTCTCAGCTTGCCCCTCCATAGCTGGGTGGTCCCAAAGAGGTTGCTCTACCTCCCTGAGCCTAAGGATCCTCATCAGGACACAGGGATGATAAATCACCCCCGCCCGGGGGTGGAGGCAATAGATGTAAAATGCCCAGCAGGTCCGTGTACACAGTCAGTGACCTTTCCATGGAGATGATTATTGTTCCCTGGTCCTGACTCCTGCTGCTGCTGACTCCTGAATTACTTTCAAATGCAAAAGGAGCAATGGGAAGTAAAGGGAAACTGGAGAACCAGGCATGAGACAGCAGAGGCTGGTTCCTAATTCCTGCACACCTGGCCTAGTGGTGTCCCGAGAAGGACTGGCTTTGGCTTTATCAAGACCAGGTGACGCAGGAGGTCAGTCTGTTTGGTGACAGTCTGAGTGACAGGAACAGAGTAAAGGGACAAAGTAGGTGATTAAATAGTTAATCCCACTAGGGGATGGTCAACAGAGAAAAAAGTATGGGAGACCCCTGTAGGTTAATGATCACTCAGGAAAACAGGTTTGCTTAACCACAAAACCAAGCATCCTCGCTTAGCAACAAAACTATGCCGCAGAAGCATGAGACATTCCCCCAAACAATGAAACAATGGTGGAATGAGACCCACATCCTGCCCAGTGAGCTCAGTAAGTTAATGATTCCTAGGACAGGCTCTTCTGCTTGCACTAAAAACAAAAATTAAGAAAAAGGAGACCTTATATTGAAAGCTGAGATGATTTACCATATTTTAGTATACATTACAGCCTTTTTGCTCGTTTCCACTGTTTCATGACAGTCCCGGTTTGACTATTTAGGGACAAGAAAATCCCTTACCCATCGTGGAGGAGGAAATGATGATTGAAGTTTGATGTCCTGTCAAGAATGAGGGAGAAAGTGGTCTTCTCCCCCTCCCCACTTTTCCTTTGATTATAAAACTGTAGCCCACTTAGCCTCACAAGCTTTCTGTTCTAATAAATCACTTATCTGTCACTTGGCCTATCACCAAATTCTTTCTGCTCTGAGTCAGGAGAACCTATGTTCTACTAAGTCCTGAAATGCGTTCTACAGTCTCATGAGCAGCAAGCTCCCAGCTTGCTGAGCTCATTCCAAACAGTGGCTCAAGGAGAGCTTGGAGCTCCCTGTGCCAAGCTCTCTGGGGAAAGGCGTCCTGGGCATCATCCCCCCATTCGGTCCTTGTAAGTGATTCTGCCCCTCCCCCAACCAACTTGGGTGGTTACCTTCATGGCGTCGTATAGCTCCTTGGCTTCGTATCTGTATGGAGGGTACATGAGCGCTATGATGAGCCTCTCGAACTTGCCGCTCAGCTCCGACTTCAAGGTCTCGATGAGATCCTAAGGCGGGAAGAGGGAACGATGATATTCTGGGTGCTGCACCCACCGGAGTGCTGGCAAGGATGGTGGTGGGGCCCAGGGGCTCTGGTGAGATTCCCAAGTAGGCTCTGCCACGTGCGGGTGCTGGCTGGGGTTTCTTGGGCCAGCAACTCAGCCCCTCTGAGCATCATTATCCTTTCCTGTGGAATAGACACCATGGGGTCCCTGCTTCATGCCATTGCTTAGGGGACTGGCAGAGAGATGTCAAGCCCCTTTTCAGTGTAGTGTTGGACACACCATAATCCCAAAATACAAGTTTGTTATTACTTGCTATCGAGTCCCTGTCATTTAGCCCGTAGACACTTGACGAATGAGTGAAATGAATTAAGGAATCTCCTTCTAAGGGCACTTGTGTTTGCAAGAAGCCACAAGGCCACACACAGCTGATTTCACAGCTAAAGGACCAAGGGCCTTTTCAGATCTAGATTTCAAACCCATCCTTGTTTCTTACAGGCTCTGGAGACTTGGACAACAGCCTCTACCTCTCAGAACATCAGTTTCCTCTAACATCAAAGGCAGAGAATAATACACAGCTGTGAAGGTTAAGAGAGAGAGATTATTTTCTGGAAGAGCATTTCGGTTTCTCACATGCAGTGTCTGGGTTTTGCCCGTCGTCTTTCTGGGTTAAATGTCCACATTATTGATGTGCTGAGGGAGGCTTCCAGCTACCACGACTCTGCACGCATTTATTACTCTCTTTAGCTGGCACACCAGTGTCTGGCTCTGTCCTGGAGGCAGCGGGAGGAAGGACAAAGCCAGACTGTGTGCTCCCTGCCCTTGGATTTTCCCCACGGCAAGAGGGAAGGTGTACGTGAACGGCAGCTCCAGTGTGAGGAGACAACCCCGTCGCACAGCACAGGGCCGAGTCTGCCCTGCATCCCTGGCATGTGGGAAAGAAAAGGGCCTTCCAGGCTCAGGAAATTGGGCAAGCAAAGTGTAGAGGCAGGGAAATAGCTCAGGGATGGGACCCTGGAGCGAATGTAAGGGAGCAAGTGAGAGAGAGGTTGGGAAACGTGGGGTGGAGAGCCATCTGTAAGTCAGTTTTCTAGGTAAAACACAGGATGATGAGTTAAACCTGATTTTTAGAGATAAAATGCACCGTATTTTTAGCGTATTTCCCAAATGCCCGTGTCGCCAGTGGGTGGGGCTCCTGGTCCAGCATGGTGCTGCCTCCCCCGTTGTCTCTGGCAGCAGCAGTCTCCACAGCCCACCTGCGCACACCTGCCCGCCTTTACCTTGCCAAACTGAGCCTTGAAGGACTTGGCGATCTGCTGCCGCTGTGCGTTGCTTCTCTTGGTGAGCACGTCGATGATGGCCTGCTCGTTGGTCCCTGCAGGGGGCGTGACATGAGCACCCCCATTTCCCCCAGGGGCTGATGGGGGCTGGGGAGGAGGGAGGGCAGCTGCATGGTGGCCAAGCAGTGGGGACGCACCACCTGGAAAGCTCCCAAACCTGATGATTTTCATGGTGTAGGCAAAACAGACAGAAAATCTACCTGTCCACCCCTGGCCCAATGTGGGTGCAGCCCAGGCTCGGCCTCACAGTGACAGACTCTGAGGCCCCTCTGGCCATCTGATCTGCTCTGGACACCGCCCAGGGCCTTTGGAGCTCACTTCCCGCCCTGCCCTCCCTTGTGCTGGTGACTGCGGCGGGTGGTGGGGACAGGGAATCCAGAAAACCCAATCTGATTCCCGGCCCGTTGACCGGGTGGACAGGAAGCTTCACCTCTCCAAGCCGCTGCATTTTTATTTTGGGAAATGGAGATAATAATAAAGATTTCACAGGAAGCTGAGGACGGAAAATTCCTTCTCAGTTTGTCTGGGAGTGGCAGTTTTGTTAATGCCCCAGTTCACCAGTTGGAGCCAGTGAGAGGGTAAATCTCGCCTAGGGCGACAGCAGGAGGGCTGTCTGGGCCGGGTCATCCTAATCCCAGCGGGCCTCCGGCCAGCCCTCGGGAAAGCAGACGCTGGAGACAGCACGGAGCCGGCCCTGTGGCCAGCCTAAGCCGGGCGGGGGGAGATGCGGCAGAGCCTGCATGGCTGGAGCCCCCGGGACTAGGTCAGCCCCCCACAACTCCCAGCATTGTCCCATCTGAGATTCACAGCGACACACAGGGCCCGGGGTTCTCGGGGCTATTTTCCGAGTGCGAAAGCTCAGGCTGAGTGAGAGGAGGTGCCTGCCCAAGGCCGTGCAGGAGCGCGTGGCAGCCGGCCTCCTGCTTCCCACCCCTGTCACTCTTGACCGCCCTCCCACCTCCAGTCTTCAGGCCTGCGTAGACCTGTGCCGGGGAAGGCGGGCCCTGTGTGATTCTCTGGCGCCAGTAGATGCCTGGGAGACCCTGACTCCCAAGGGTGCGAGCAGAGGGGTCTTGAGCAGAATGGGCAGAGCCCCAGAGAGTCGCTGGGTTCCCGTATCAAGGCCACTCACCAATCCCCTTCATGGCTTTGTAGAGGGTCTCTGCGTCAGGGTCTGGGTTGAAGTGGGGGCTGCCCTTCACGGAGACGCCCTCTTGTTCAACCTGCAAGAGAATCCAGGCCTGCTTAGCTCAGGAGGGGGAAGCAGTGCACCTTGCCGCTGCTTCAGCAGGGTGGGCACCACTCGGGCCCTGCCGACCAGCGGCTCAGCCTCCGTCCATCCTGGACCTGCCTGTCCTCCTGGGGTGAGCGGAGGCTGCAGCTTCTGGATATGCTAGTTTCTGGCAGACTGTGCTGAGGAAGGGGCACCTTTGTCCACTTGGCATCAAGTTGCCACACGGCCCCCTCATGTCAGGGCTGCAGAGGCCCCACGTGCCTGTTAGCGCCTTGGTCAAGGGGAGGCCTGGAAGGAGGGGCTTCAGGCTGGAAGGAGGGGCCTTCTGAGGAGCAGTGGGTCAGTGCCACCCTAAGAGATGGAATCCCAGCTCTCAGCTCCAGTGCCAGCCCTGGGGAGTTGGGGCTTGTAGGCTCAGACAGTGCAGGGGAAGACCTCACAGGTAGCTGGCACTGTGGCCACTTCCAGAGCCACTGTGTTGATTGGGAGAGAGCAAGAAGAGGGTCTAGAGACTGGACTCCAGCCTTCAGCTCTCCCACGGCCAGCTGCTCCGTGGGGACCATGCCTCCAGCCCTTCTGCACACCCCAGTCCTGTGCCATGTCTCCTTTCTAGCTCTGGGTCCTTAGATCCTCAGGTAGACATTTGTTTCCTCCTTACTTGCACTTTCTGGGTTTTTGTGATGATCAATGGACTTTACGGAAAATTAAAAAAAAAAAAGACAATAAAAAATTTGGGAGGATAGAGTTAGGGTAGGGGAATTGGCCTGAGAAAGAATCATCAGGGGCTTGAGGGGGGTGATGCTGAAGAGGGAGCACCCTTTAGAGGCTAGCGACGGTTTCGCTGGGGCGACAGGGCGCAACCATGGAATCTCTTAGGAGATCTGTGGGGGCGAATGACCCAGGGGTTGGTCACTCCAGGGCATTAGCTGTGTAGGGAAGGGTACCCCAGAGACCGTGGCCTGACTGAGGGGCTGCTGGTTTCCCTGGGGGCTCTGTGGGACTGCCTTGTTTCCTCTGCAGAAAGGCCCCTTGTTTGCAGAAAGGCTCCTTGTTTTAACAGGCTGGCGCCAGCTGGAGCCACAAAACCGCTCCCATCCCTGCCCCTGTGCTGGGGTGTGGGCTCTGAATCAGGCTGTGTCTCCCTTAGGCAGGGCCATCTGAGGCGGGCAGCAGGCCCAGCCATCCCCAGGTCCCTGTAGCTTCACTGGCAGGAAACAGGAGGGACAACCCAGCTCAAAGCTGCAACGACAATGATCAAGTAAGGAAAGGCTCCACGGAGCTGAACATGCTGCCTAGAAAGTGTGCGGATGAGGCAGGGAAGCCAGACTGAGCTCAGTCTGCCCTCTTCTTGAGAAGTGGGAGCTTATAAGAAAGCAGAGGACCAGGGCACTCAGTTGAACATCCTGACAGCTCAGGGCCTTTCCAAGTCCTCAGGCCCTTGAGGGGCAGAGAGTTAGCTTTAGAAGAAACAGCATGATGTTCTGAAAGTTGTGAAATAAACCAGATAACCAAAGTCCCTAGGCCCTTGATTTCCAAGTCTCTAACCCAAGTCTTGCCTGAGGGCTCCTGAGACTTGTGCTCTGCAGAATTTCTCAGGTGCAAATGAGTGATCCCTCCTAAGTGTGTGTTTTGGGAGACGGGCAATTAATGAGTGGAGGGAGATTGGAGATGGGGACTGAGTAAGGAGACTCAGAGACCCTTCAAATGGAAGGGAATTTAGTCCCATTGCGTTTGGTCTGCCACGCTCCTGTTCAACTACTCCTATCCACCCCTCATCCACTCATCCACTCTTCCACTTATCCGGCCACCAGTCCACTCATTCATTCACTACCCAGATGTCCCACTACCACGTCATTCCATTCATCCATCCACCCATCCTTCCTCCCTTCCTTTGTCCTCCCTCTTCCCCTCCTGTTTCTCCTTCTTTCTTTCCTGGCCCTAGCTAGTTCCTGAAAATGCAGAGCAGCTTCCCATCCATGCTATACCTGTAAAGATATTTCTTTTGAGTAAAAGGTAAGAAGTCTTTCTCTATCCTTTGCTTGAATTTCAAATATCTAGTGACAGATTTTCCTACTTTATTTCTTTAACACCAAGTTTCATAGAAGAAATCATTGGAAGTAATTCCTTGTGGCAATTTGATCCAGAGAGCCTGTGTGGTCCCAGATGTTGCCCAGCTGGGCGCACGCATAGATCCCAACCCTTGTTTGTGGAGTCACAAGCATCTGTTGCTACTGTTAAAGGCTTGAGCAGGTCCTGTGCGCCAGGCTTTGTGTTTTAGGGGCTTTAGGTGTATTAGAGGTAATGCTCTTCTTGACACCTCTGCGGTTGCATTAGGTGGTTATGAATGCCCCATTTTACAGACGGGGCTTGGAGAACTTGGCAAGGCTATACAGCTAGTAAATGATGATGCTGGACTTAACCCACAGCCTGACTCAGAAGCTCAGCTGTCTGCCGCCCCCTGCTATCAATGACTCAACCTTTTCCAGACACTGAGGTTTCCCAGGACTCTTCCCTGAAGGAAACCTTGCCCACAGGAATGCAGGTTGTTAGTGAGTGATGGGTCATCTCAGATCTCAGGGCTAAGCTCTGGGGGCCACCCAGGAGGAGCTTTCCTCCTGCCTCTTGCCCCAGGCTGGCACTCAGGGGCTGTGCAGCAGTGACAAACCAGGCCACATACACTGGTCACCGTGGAGTGACGGATTCAGCCGGTCTGAGGTTGCGCTCCAGAGGCAGTGCTGGTAAAGAGCTCTCTGGGGCTTGTGATTTCACTACAGTGAGAAGCCTCAGCCTCACTTTCCACACAGAGGTTTTATAGGTGAAAAAGACAATTTCCTAGGAATCAGACCCCTGGATGTGAGCCTGGGGTGCTGGAGCTCCAGATATTCTATTCAGGACCAGCCCACCCCCCACCATGTTGGAGGAAAGGTCTGTCTAGGTCCTTCCTGGGCCTTGTGCAGAGCGGGCCAGTCCACACAGGAACATTTGCACTGAAAAGATGACTCAGTCCGGCTTGTGACTCTCCATCTGTTCTGTCTCTGTGAAGGTCTCTGGTGAATTGCCACACCCTTACCAGCAGCACAAGGCTGCTGGGGAGAACTTGAGAGACAAAACTTCATCTCCATAAGAGAGGCACGGACAGGTTCCCTCGAGCTGATCTTTCACATCCCTCGGGTCCAGTCCTGGTCTCATTAGAGGCTCAGAGGTCATCTGTCCCTCACTGGAAGCTCAGCCAGTCTCACCTGGGGTCCACCTGTGATCTTGATGCCCTTGGCTTGTGGGTTGCCAGGCCCCACAGAGTTTGAGCTCTGGCGTCATACTGCTCAGAGTCTAACCCAGACTCCAGCATTTCCTACTGTGGCAATCTTGGACGCCGCCTTATCTCCCTGGTGCCTCCGTTTCCTTATCTGTCAATAAGGATATGGGCATTTCTATGGCAGGGATGTCTTGAGGCCCAAGTGAGAGACTGACACAAGAATGTCCAGGGCACAGTATATACTCAGGAAGCTTCACTGTTATTCTGCCGGGTTGGCTAGGTCCCTACAAGGAGGCTTTTGCCTGCCTGGCTGGGTGGGCCACAGGGCTGGGCCTTTACCCTGCCCCTGATTTTGGGAGCAAAGCCCAGAATCAGGCTACCCTGGGCAACAGCTGACTCTGAAAAGTGCCCAGTGCTAGGTTCTCCCTGACACATCTGCCTCCTCCCATCAGCTGGGATGAAGCTGGAGGCCAGCCTGGCCCTCGAGCTGTCCTGGCTGCCTCGCCAGGGCCAGACAGTCACCCTACCTTGCCCCAGGCCTCCTCTGTCCCTTCTGTCCCGGCCTAGCATGTCTGAATCTGAGAGCTCCTGGGAAGTGACACTTGTGACAAAGAGATTTCCTGAATTGGGGTAAACCCAGGTCGCCCACTGAGACTCACAGAGAGCCTGAGGGTGGGGACAGAGAGACCCCAGTTCACACTAGACCCCTGTCTGCTAGCTGTGGGATTTAGCAAGTAACTAGACGTTGCTGAGCCTCGGTTTCCTCCTCTGTCGAGTGGAAGGAGCAGCCTTTCTACCCCAGGGCTGCCTGGGGATGAACTGAAGGTGTGCAGAGCACATCCTCCCATCCCCTCACTGAGTGGGGGATGCCACCCGCTCCTCATCTTCCTTCCTTTTGTGTTCTCACCTCCTTAGCTGAGACAGCCTTGGACTCAAACCCAGATGAAGCACTCCTGAGAATCTGTGCATTCATCTGGACACAGGAGACTTAGGGGCAAAATGTGTTGACCCCCCCAACTCAGCCATCTGTCACTGTAAATTTCACTCACAGATTTCAACTGTACAAAACCTCTGTGGGCCGGGCTGTCCTCCCATCCCCTGAGGGGTGGGCACTGATGAGGCCTCCAACATCAGCTTGTTCAATCAGGATGCCCTCTAGCTCAGGTTCCTTCAGCGACTCCCCATTGCTCTTAAGGTAGAGCCCAAGCCCCTTCGCCTGCCATGGGTGGCTCTGTAGGGCCAGCCCTGTCCTGCCTATCTAGGCAGATCTCCCCTGACCCGCTACCCTCCCATCCAGGGCCGTCAGGCCTGTTTCTCTTTAAAGCCAAGCTTTCCAGTCTTCTGAGCCTTTGTATATTCTGTTCCCTCTCAAAGGAAACGTTTGCCTGGTTCTCTGTAAATCTGTACGCACCACACACACAGACACACAAACACACGCATCACTTAACCATGATTCCCCCTTGCTTCCAGCAGCCTGACCCCTCCATTTGGCTTCTCAGCCCCGCAGCTTCCCCAGCTGCATTTTGAGGTTCCTCTATCTGTCCATCTCCCCTGTTTCCATTGATTCCAGCCATGAGCATCCATGGGGCTGGGGCAGTCTCTCCTTGTCTTCCTCCCCAGTGGGCAGCCCAATCCAGTGCCTGGCCCGGCAGGCCTCAGGTGTTGCCCGAGCTGACTTCTCTCTAGACCAGCAGTGTGTGGAAACCCTCCCTCTGCTTGCTCTGCACTTACCCAAGCTTTCCACCAGGCCATGTCGTCCACCTCGCCGGCACCTTTCCCCAGGGAGACAAGATACACTGGTCAGCCTCCCTTCACTCAGACACTCTGCACACTCACCCCGCTGCACTCAGAAGAGCAGGCGGCTTGGGGTGGGGTGTGGTAGCACCAGCAGGCAGGCCCCAGGCCCCACCCAGTACCACCCCTACTCTGACCCCACCCCCTGGGCTAGGCCTAGCTCTGGGTTCCTCTTGTGGCTTTCAGGCCCCACCTAGCACCAGCCCAGACCTGCCCTTGGAAATCCATTACTTGCTGCCAAATGTTTGAGCTGTGGCTGTTATACAGACTGGAAATTCTGAGTTCCAACCTTTGAAAGCTACACTTAGTGAAAGGGTTGTTTATTCACTCTTTTCTAGACCTGATTTATGTAAAAAAAGGGGCTTATTTATTGCAAGGCATCTCCACAATAAACAATGCAGGGGGAAGCTTTGCAGAAGACATAAAGTGATAGCTTCCTCCACATACTGGGGTGTCTCTGTGCCCAGATACCTCTTTAATCACTGTGTTCTCTGTCCCTTTCAAGCTTTGCCACAACCCTAAGAAGCAGGTAGGCGTTCCATGTAGTATAGTAAGAAATGGAAACTCCCAAGTTAGGATAATTTGCATGAATCACACTTCTTGGGGGTGGAAGCCACAGGATCCACCAGGCCCCTTTGACTTGCCTGCTCTGCCCTCGGCCCTGGAGTATGAACTGGCTGCCAAGGGAGGGAGGAACCTCCTGGAAAGAGAGTAATATTTTCCCTTCTGGAGTTTACTCTCCCTGGGGCCCCTGCCTAGAGTGCTTCAACTTTCCACCTCTTAACCCCTCGTCCCTAAAGGTAAAGATTTTGCCTCAGTGACCACTCAGTAGCCCCTCCATCCTAGGGAGGTTCCCCAGGGCTTCCAGAAGCCCCGCTGCTCCTAGGGCCCAAGAAAAAAGGAATCCCACTGTGGTGTGACTCGCATTCAATGAAATCTTCCACAGTGTTGATGGAAAATGAATCATCCGATCTAAGAAAGAAATGGAAAATTTTATTTGAGCCAAATTTGAAGATTGTGACTGGGGAAGAGCATCTCAGGAAGCTCTGGGAGCTGTTCTGCCCATTTGAAACCAAGGACAGTTATACAAGCTTTTTGAGGCAGAAGGCTGTACATTAAATGACGTGCTATGAACATTTTACACAATCCAGATCTGAGTGCCTTGTGACCCCTTACAAGATCAAGAAAGAATGTTATCTGTTAAAAAGCTGTCTGGCTGGTGCTAGGAGAATGTTGCTTTCATGGTTGAGTAATGGTTTCTGTGGACCGGGAGGATTGGTCGATGCATAATGCAGGCTTATTAATACAATGCATGGCTGGGGGAGAGAGGAGACCGAAGGGCAGGGGAAAATTTCATGTTTAAATTTTCCGTGTCTTGCCATAAAATATGAATTTTATTTCTTAAGGGTAACAGGTGAGAACTGACCCCTCTGTTTGTGTTCCTGACCTTGGCTCAGGAGCTTGTTTCTCTATTCACACCAAGTCCCCAGGAGCTCCTTCCTGAAGTGTGGGTTGGAGAGGGCGGGGTGGNACTACAGGGCTCCCTGAACCCTACTGAGTGAGCCCTGGCCTAGGCATGTGGCAGAGTTGGGTCCAGCTAGTTGCACCCCAGGGTGAGCCTCTGAGCACTCAGTGTGGGGTCCTTATGGGTGAAATCTTAGTGACCTGCCCTTCCCACTACTCAGACAGGCACTGTAAAGAACACTCGTGGCAATGAGCTGGCAGAAGCTGGTAGCCAGGCCAAGCTGGAGTTCTTGTCAGATGTTGGGTTCTTTCTCCAGTTCAGTCACTCAGTCATGTCTGACTCTTTGACACCCCATAGACTGCAGTACGCCAGGCTTCCCTGTTCATCACGACTCCTGGAGCTTGCTTAAACTCATGTCCATCAAGTCTGTGATGCCATCCAACCATCTCATCCTCTGTCATCCCCTTCTCTTCCTGCCTTCAATCTTTCCCAGCATCAGGGTCTTTTCTAATGAGTCAGTTCTTCGCATCAGGTGGCCAAAGTATTGGAGTTTCAGCTTCATCATCAGTCATTCCAATGAACATTCAGGACTGATTTCCTTTAGGATTGACTGACTGGATCTCCTTGCTGTCCAAGGGACTCTCAAGAGTCTTCTCCAACACCACAGTTCAAATGCATTAATTCTTCAGTGCTCAACTTTCTTTATAGTCCAACTCTCACATCCATACATGACCACTGGAAAAACCATAGCTTTGACTAGGTGGACCTTTGTCAGCAAAGTGATGTCTCTGCTTTTGAATATGCTGTCTAGGTTAGGCATAGCTTTTCTTCCAAGGAGCAAGCATCTTCTAATTTCATGGCTGCAGTCACCATCTGCAGTGATTTTGGAGCCCCCCAAAATAAAGTCTCTCACTGTTTGCATTGTTTCCCCATCTATTTGCCATGAAGTGATGGGACCAGATGCCATGATCTTAGTTTTCTGAATGTTGAGTTTTAAGCCAGCTTTTCCACTCTCCTCTTTCACTTTCATCAAGAGGCTCTTTAGGTCCTCTTTGCTTTCTGTGTAAGGGTGGTGTCATCTGCATATCTGAGGTTATTGATATTTCTCCCGGCAATCTTGATTCCAGCTTGTGCTTCAACCAGTCCAGCATTTTGCATAATGTACTCTGTATATAGGTTAAATAAGCAGGGTGACAATATATAGCCTTGACATACTCCTTTCCCGATTTGGTACCAGTCCATTGTTCCATGTCCGGTTCTAACTTTTGCTTCTTGGTCTGCATACAGATTTCTCAGGAGGTAGTCAAAGTGGTCTGGTATTCCCATCTCTGAGAATTTTCCACAAATTAGTTGTGATCCACACAGTCAAAGGCTTTGGCATAGTCAATAAAGCAGAAGTAGATGTTTTTCTGGAACTCTGTTGCTTTTTCTATGATCTAACAGATGTTGGCAATTTGATCTCTGATTCCTCTGCCTTTTCTAAGTCCAGCTTAAACATATGGAAGTTCTTAGTTCATGTACTGTTGAAGACTTGCTTGGAGAATTTTGAGCATTACTTTGCTAGCATGTGAGATGAGTGCAATTGTATAGTAGTTTGAGCATTCTTTGGCATTGCCTTTCTTTGAGATTGGAATGAAAACTGACCTTTTCCAGTCCTGTGGCCACTGCTGAGTTTTTCAAATTTGCTGGCATATTGAGTGCAGCACTTTCACAGCATCATCTTTTAGGACTTGAAACAGCACAGCTGGAATTCCATCACCTCCACTAGCTTTGTTTGTAGTGATGCTTCCCAAGGGCCACCTGACTTTGGACTCCAGAATGTCTAGCTCTAGGTGAGTGATCACACCGTTGTGATTATCTGGGTCATTAAGATATTTTTTGTATAGTTCTTCTGTGTATTCTTGCCACCTCTCTTTAATATCTTCTGCTTCTGTTAGGTCCATACTGATTCTGTCCTTTATTGTGTCTGTCTTTGCGTGAAATGTTCCCTTGGTATCTTTAATTTTCCTGAAGAGATCTCTAGTCTTTTCCATTCCATTGTTTTCCTCTATTTCTTTGCATTGATCACTGAGGAAAGCTTTCTTATCTCTCCTTGCTATTCTTTGGAACTCTGCATTCAGATGCGTGTATCTTTCCTTTTCTCCTTTGCCTTTCACTCCTCTTCTTTTTTCAGCTATTTGTAAGGCTTCCTGAGACAACCATTTTGCCTTTTTGCATTTCTTTTTCTTGAGGATGGTCTTGATCACTGCCTGTTGTACAATGGCATGAACCTCCGTCCATAGTTCTTCAGGTACTCTACCAGATCTAATCCTTTGAATCTATTTCTCACTTCCACTGTATAGACATAAGTGATTTGATTTAGGTCATACCTGAGTGGTCTAGTGGTTTTCCCTACTTTCTTCAATTTAGGTCTGAATTTGGCAATAAGGAGTTCATGATCTCAGCCACAGTCAGCTCCTGGTCTTGTTTTTGCTGACTGTATAGAGCTTCTCCGTCTTCGACTGCAAAGAATGTAATCAATCTGATTTCGGTATTGACCATCTGGCGATGTTCATGTGTAGAGTCGTCTCTTGTGTTGTTGGAAGAGGGTGCTTGCTATGACCAGTGTGTTCTCCTGTCAAAATTCTGTTAGCCTTTGCCCTGCTTCTTAAGGCCAAACTTGCCTGTTACTGCAGGTATCTCTTGACTTCCTACTTTTGCATTGCAGTCCCCTATGATGAAAATGACATCTTTTTTGGGTGTTATTTCTAGAAGTTCTTGTAGGTCCTCATAGAACCATTCAGCTTCAGCTTCTTCAGCATTAGTGGTTGGGACATACACTTGGATTACTCTGATATTGAATGGTTTGTCTTGGAAGTGAAAAGAGCTCATTCTGCCAGTTTTGAGATTGTACCTAAATATTGCATTTTGGACTCTTGTTCATTATGAGGGCTACTCCATTTCTTCTAAGGGATTCTTGCCCACAGTAGTAGATATAATGGTCACCTGAGTTAAATTAACCCATTCTAGTCCATTTTAATTCACTGATTCCGAAAATGTTGATGTTCACTCTTGCCATCTCCTGTTTGACCACTTTTAATTTGCCTTGATTCATGGGCCTGACATTCCAGGTTCCTATGTAGTATTGTTCTTTACAGCATCAGACTTTGCTTCCATCACCCGTCACACCCACGACTGTGCGTTGTTTTTGCCTTGGCTCCGTCTTTTCCTTCTTTCTGGAGTTGTTTCTCCACTCTTCTTCAGTAGCATGTTGGGCACCTACCGACACTGGGGAGTTCATCTTTCAGTGTCCTATATTTTTGCCTTTTTATACTGTTCATGGTGTTCTCCAGGCAAGAACACTGAAGTGGTTTGCCATTCCCTTCTCCAGCAGACCACATTTTTTCAAAACTCTTCACCATGACCTGTCCGTCTTGGGTGGCCCCACATGGCATGGCTCGTAGTTTCATTGGGTTACACAAGGATGTGGTCAATGTGATCAATTTGCTTAGTTTTTTGTGATTGTGGTTTTCATCTGTCTGCCCTCTGATGAATAAGGATAAGAGGTTTATGGAAGCTTCCTGATGGGAGAGACTGACTATGGGGGAAACTGGGTCTTGTTCTGATGGGTGGGGCCATAATCAATAAATCTTTAATATAATTCTCTGTTGAAGCACAGGGCTGTGTTCCATCTCTGTTGTTTTGCCTAAGGCCAAACTGTCAAGCCTCCACCGGAGACTCCTGGACACTGACAGGCAAGTCTGTTCAGTCTCCCACTGACCTCCAAAGTCAAATTCCCTGGGGGCTCTCAGTCTCTTTGCCCAATCCCCAGGTTGGGAAATCTGTTGTGGGTCCTAGAACTTTCTTAACAGCGTGAGAATTTCTTTGATCTAATTGTTCTGCAGTTTGTGGGTTGTCTGGGGCTAATGGTGACCTCCTCCAGAGGGCTTATGCCACACGCTGGGTGACCCGGGTCTGCTGCAGCCAGAGACCCTGTCCCCATGGCAGGTCACTGCTGACCTGTGCCTCCACAGGAGACACTCACACACTCAGGCCTGGCTCAGTCTCTGTGGGGCTTCTGGGTCCTGGTGTGCACAAGGTTTTGTTTGAGCCCTCCGAGCGTCTCTGGTGGGTATGGGGTTTGAGTCTAAACACAATTTTGGCCCTCCTACTGTCTTGTTGGAGCTTCTCCTTTGCTCTTGGAAGTGGGATATCTTTTTTTAGTAGGATCCAACATTCTCCTGTGAATGGTTGTTCAGCAGCGAGTTGCAATTTTGGAGTTCTTGCAGGAGAAGATGAGTGCAACTCACCTCCATGCGCAGGTCAACCTGAGTGCTCCTTCTAGGGGGTCCCAAGACCTCTAGCCTCACATTTCACTCGTGGCACAAACAGCATGGTTGCTGCTGTGTTTCAGTGCTCAGCCTAGAGTGGGCAGTGCTGAGCCTGCAGCCCCGGCTCAAGGGGAGCACGGATTACCCAGAGTCCTGTGAGCTGCGGGTGAGTGACAGAGAGGAAGGCAGAGGACGCTGTGGAAACAGACGGCAGAGCAAGGGCTCAGGTCTCGTCTGGTCTCCCGTGTTGGGAGGCTGCTCTGAGGAAGCGATGCTTCACTGCTGAATGGTTGCAGTTAACCCCAGAAAGGGGCTAAGAGTCGGGTAGCAGACAGGCAAAATGGAGATAAGGGATGCCCCTGGTGTGGTGCTCGCGTCCAGACTGTGTGTGAGTGCATGGGGCTAACTGCCCGCCGGAACGAGCGAGGGACACCGGGAAGGTGCGGTCTGTTTGGGTAGAGAGCAGGCTTCCCAGTCACGAGGAGAAGCAGCAGCGGAGGCTGGGAGCGCAGAGCAGCCTTGCAGCCCGTGGAGTGGGCTTCCGGCTCAGCCTGAGTGCACTGAGGCAGCAGGGATGGTGCACGAAGGAGAACGGCATGGCTGGGCCCAGCTCCAGAACCTGCCGCTGTGTGGGTCCAGCTGCCGGGAGCGGGAGGGAGAGCAGGAGGCCAGGGACACGAGGAGGAGGGGAGGCGGGCTGCAGGCAGACAGACAGGGGAGAGATGGAAGTGGTGACAGGATATGGGATGGGTATGAGGAGCAGACACGGCCCACAGTGCAGGGAGTTAGAGGCCAGGAGGTAAGGACCAAGAGGTCCTTGTGTCCGATGGGTCACTCTGCAGATACTGAAGTTTCCCAGGATGGCTTTTGGGCTGCCAGGGAATGTCAGCCAGGTGCCCAGGCTTGTAGAGGATGACCGTGGGGAGAAGGGCGGAGGATGGCAGAGTAGAATGGCCGGGCTCTTCCGTGGGTCCCTGACAGCACGCGGGGCCGTTACATTAGGACCACCTGGGCTCTGGCAGAGGGGCTGGGGCTGGCCCACTGGCACAGACGTAGCCACAGGTGAGTCTGCTGTTCGCCACCGAAAGCTGCACGTTTGGTGGGAGGCCGGTGGGTGGGACAAGGGCACGCTAGGGCTTAGGGCAGGGTCTCCCCCACATCTGCCCCCCTCCATTTCTCCAGGTTTTAAAGAAATATCTCCAGTCTTCAGAAAGAGGAAACAACTCTCACCACTGACAATGTGATAGGAGGGGCCGCATGATGGGTATGAAATGCCGAGGTAAAAGATCCCAGGAGAAACAAAGTCGCTGTTGTGTTTTTCCCATGACTCTATTAACATGTTTTGAAACTGATTTTTAAATTGGGCTAGTAAACAAACGTAATCTCTGAGAGCGCACAGAAAGAGAGCATGGCATTGAGTGGACACGCGGGCAGCCAGCACAGTGCAGGGGCCCTGGAGGAGGAAATGGCAACCCACTCCAGTGTTCTTGCCTGGAGAATCCCAGGGACGGGGGAGCCTGGTGGGCTGCCGTCTGTGGGGTTGCAGAGTCGGACACGACTGAAGTGACTTAGCAGTAGCAGTAAACAAATGTAATGTCTGAGCGCCATCTCCTGGAACGATTTACCACATCACACCAGCCTCCGGTCATCCTAGCCTCAACAAGGCGCTGGGCAGCACTGCCTGAAGCTACAGGGCAGGAAGGCCCCTGGGGGGCAGGCAATGCCATTAGCCCCCTGTGCCTTCTGTCCCCAGGTGAGGCTGCTTCCGGTTTAGGTTCAGCCTATTTCTGCGTCAGCCCCCAGCTCTGCCCTGCCCTCGGGGCCGCTTCTAGCACCCCGCCTCCCTTTATGGCCTCCTGCCTGACTGATGACTACTTCCAGTGATGGCTATCTGCTCTTCGAGCCAGAGATTGCTTCATCTTGGTCTTCTAGCCTCTAGAACTACAATAAAATAGATTTCAGTTGTTTAAGCCGCTGAGTCTGTGGTACTTTATTACGGCAGGCCAAACAAACGAGTACAATGGCTTTGCTGTTAACTGAATCCAGATGGCACCCCTACCCCTGTTTCTTGAACATAAGGGACTCCCTTCTCTATCTCTACTGCCCAAGTCAAGACCTGTTCTCCAACCACAGATCAAACTCATGTCCCCTGCGCTGGGAAACCACTGGGCTGCCGGGCAAGTCCTTCAGGAGCTTCAGTCTTTATTCCCTTTAAATTTTTTTTTTTAATGTGGACCATGTTTTAAAGTCCTTATGGAACTTGTTGCAACC
>SJYQ01005539.1:21111-55417 GCA_006410935.1 Redunca redunca | reverse complement strand
AAAAAAGGAAAACACAGAACTGCAAAAGCCCAATGTAGAGGCAGAGGTTTATAACAACAATAAAATATCTGACTGAGGAAAATAAAAGCTCAAAAGCTTAATTAGATTTCATAGTGCCAATAAAATTGACAACTACAATGTGGGGGAATCCAAAAGAATCTTTAGAATAAGTCAAAACATAAGAATAATAAATGTTTTTCTTGAGTCACTGCTGTCACAGTCGTTTCCCTCACTGGGGGTCACAGTCCACCTCACCTTCCTAGGATGCCCTCCAACACTGTGCTGATCTCTGGACCTGCTGTGGGGGCAGCTGAAATTCTAATCTGGTGCTACTCCTGTGTGTTCTTCCTCCAATGTCCACAGTTATCAGAACTAGTACGTCTTCTTTTGTGGGAGCTCTCAATGAACTTTTACATATTCCATAGACACAGAGTCTACCAAGTTGATCAAATGAATTTCATCTGCAGCTTGTACAGGTGGTGGGAAGGTTTTGGGTCTTCTTCCTTAAGCACACTGCCCCCTGGGTTTCATTTGTGGTTTCATTCCCACCTCTGCATGTGGGTCGTCCACTGGTGTTTCCTCCTGAGTCTGCCCTAGAGGACTTGGGTTTGCCCCTGTGAGTGCCAGGTGTGGAAGTGATACAGCTTGGGTTGCAGGGATACTGGCAGCACCAGGTACTCAGGGGAGTTGGCAGCTAGGGCAACAGGAAATATAGTGCTCTAGAAGGGTATGGCAACCAGTATTGGCCAATACACTCCAGTATTCTTCCCTGGAGATCCCCCTCCCTGACAGAACCCTGGCAGACCACAGGCTACAGGGTTGCAAAGTGTTCAGTTCAGTTCAGTCACTCAGTCATCTCTGACTCTTTGCGACCCCATGAACCACAGCACACCAGGCCTCCCTGTCCATCACCAACTCCCGGAGTCCACCCAAACCCATGTCCATCAACTTGGTGATGCCATCCAACCATCTTATCCTCTGTCGTCCCCTTCTCCTCCTGCCCTCAATCTTTCCCAGCATCAGGGTCTTTTCAGATGAGTCAGCTCTTCACATCAGATGGCCAAAATATTGGAGCTTCAGCTTCAACATCAGTCTTTCCAATGAACACACAGGACTGGTCTCCTTTACGATAAACTGGTTGGATCTCCTTGCAGTCCAAGGGACAAGTAAGAGTCTTCTCCAACACCACAGTTCAAAAGCATCAATTCTTTGGTGCTCACCTTTCTTTATAGTCCATCTCTCACATCCATACATGACCACTGGAAAAACCATAGCCTTGACTCGACAGACCTTTGTTGGTAAAGTAATGTCTCTGCTTTTTAATATGCTGTCTGGGTTGTCATAACTTTCCTTCCAAGGAGTAAATGTCTTAATTTCATGGCTGCAATCACCATCTGCAGTGATTTTGGAGCCCCCAGTTTCCCCATCTATTTGCCATGAAGTGATGGGACCGGATGCCATGATCTTTGTTTTCTGAATGTTGAGCTTTAAGCCAACTTTTTCACTCTCCTCTTTCACTTTCATCAAGAAGTGTTAAACACTACCAAAGCGACCCTGTGCACATAGACACAAGACATTTTTGGCCTGTGGCAGCTCTGCCCCAGTGAGACTTGAACATGAAAGTGGTACAGCTGCTGGGCTCGCAGGGACCCTGGTGGCACCAAGTGTATAGGGAGATGGACTGTCTCTGCCACAGGAGTTATGGCCCTATTAGAGTCTTTTTTCAAGCCTCTTGTAGCTGGCAATCAGAAGGCCTTTTTGGACAGTCTTTCTCCGTAGCTCCACCCATTCAAGCACTTAGAGGGCTCCCTTGCCTGGGGTCCTTCTCTGTTATTTGTTGCTTCAGGCACATAGAGAGGTCCCGCTGGCTGGTTTGGTGTATCAGTCACTTAAAGGAGCACCCTGGGTGGGGTCCTACTCTGTAGTTCAGTGTGTCAGGCATTTGATGGGCCAGCCTCTCTATTGTTCAGCTGCCAATATTGGCATGTGGGGGAGAGAGGCTATGGTGATGGCTCCACCTCCTACGGGTGACTCAGCAGTATTGCCTTGCTTCCTTGGCTGCCCTGCTTTCCTCCACAGGCATTTCCCACCACAGTCTCCTCCTTCACATCCCTTTGATCCGTCTCTCTACAATCAACAGCATCCCTCACCCAGGGATTGCTCCACAATCCCTAAACTCCAGCTCCCAGCCACTGTGCCTTCCAGGGGACCTGTTTCCCTGTCTGGGGTATGTACGGCTGCAGCAAGGACTGTGATTCTCATTCCAGTTAGGTTGCCAACAGTGATCAGCTGTTTCACTCTGAGCCTTAAATGTTTCTCCTCTGACTCAATTGCCCCCATGTGGGGATTGAAGCCCTGCTTCAGTTCCTCCACCCACCCAGGGCAGGCCCAGTCCTAGTAACACTCCCATTTTCCCCCTAGTTCCTTCCTCTACCAAGTTTTGCACGAGTCTATATATTCTTTTCTGCTGGTCAGGTACTCTTGTCTACTCTCAGCTGGTGTTCTGCATGCACTTCTGTGTCTGAAGGTGTATTCCTGATGTATCCTTGGAGAGAGATGTACTCCACATCCACCTACTTCTCCACCATCTTGTTCTCTCCTGTCACCCTGCTTATTTAACTTATATACAGAGTACATCATGCAAAAAGCGGGGCTGGATGAAGCACAAGCTGGAATCAATATTGCCGGGAGAAATATCAATAACCTTAGACACAGATGACACCACCCTTATGGCAGAAAGCAAAGAAGAACAAAAGAGCCTCTTGATGAAGGTGAAAGAGGACAGTGAAAAAGCTGGGTTAAAATTCAACATTCAAAAAACTAAGATCATGGCATCCAGTCCTGTAACTTCATGGCAAACAGATGGGGAAACAATGGAAACAGTGACAGACTTTATTTTGGGGGGGCTCCAAAATCACTGCAGATGGTGACTGCAGCCATGACATTAAAAGACACTTGCTCCTTGGCAGAAAAGTTATGACCAAATAGCATATTAAATAGCAAAAACATTACTTTGCCAACGAAGGTCCGTCTAGTCAAAGCTATGGTTTTTCCAGCGGTCATCTGTGGATGTGAGAATTGGACCATAAAGAAGGCTGAGCAGCAAAGAATTGATGCTTTTGAACTGTGGTCTTGGAGAAGACTCTTGAGAGTCCCTTGGACTGTAAGGAGATCAAACCAGTCAATCCTAAAGGAAATTAATCCTGAATATTCATTGGAACGGCTGGTGCTGAAGCTGAAACTCCAATACTTCGGCCACCTGATGTGAACTGACTTATTGGAAAAGACCCTTATGCTGGGGAAGACTGAAGGCAGGAGGAGAAGGGGACAACAGAGGATGAGATGGTTAGATGGCATCACCAGCTCAATGGACATGAGTTTGAGCAGGCTCCAGGAGTTGATGATGGACAGGGAGGCCTGGTGTCCATGGGGTTGCAAAGAGTCGGACACGACTGAGTGACTGAACAGAACTGTGAAATGAAAATATCTCCTGCCATCTTAATCAACAAAAAATGTCACAGCCAACAGCGATTTCTGGCTTCCAAATGTCAATGAGGTCTCCGAAAACTGCAATCCAGCAGATGCCACCAGCCCCCTCAGTTCTTGCTGAGGAGCTGGCAGAATGCAAGAAGCAATGTGAACAGGAAACAGGATTGGCCCCAGATAGCTGAGGAGCCTATGAAAGGAATGAACTCAGTGAGCCCAGGGGCTTGCATCTTCTCATACACAGAATGCTAAATTCCTTAACTTGATGTTCAGACTGCCTGCTCCCTTTGTTGCAAACTTATATATAGCCTGACTTCCCCTCCTGCCTCCTTGGAGCAGTTTTCTCAAGAGCTACTGAGATGCTGTCTCCCAGGCTCAGAGTCCTAAACATTTCTACCAAATAAAATAACTCTCTCTACTTTCAGGTTGTGACTATATTTTTTAGTAGACATGTTTTTACACCCAACAGCTAGAACTTGAGGCTTTACTCCCTAAAATTAGCAGGCTAACTTTTTCTTAGCTCACTAGAGGCTTTTTGTCCAGAAATGAAACCGCCAGCAAATGCTTGTCCCTACTATACAAGGTATCTGAAGAACTGTCACCCCAGGAAATGCTGACTCAGTTAACCCTAGGGGTAACCATGGGAGTAGCCTTGGGTGAACCAGAATCCCTGGTCTGGATCTATGCAACTCTAAGTCAGGTTTAGGAACTTGCATTAGCTAACAACCTGGGAGCTCTTTATAAATGGGGACCTTAGGTCCCAGCAGATGTCCTGAACCCAATGCTGCATGTCCACAAGACCCTGCAGGATCTGCAGGCACATGTACCCTTGACAGGCACTGGTCTGTACCAGGCTCTCACAGCAACTTCAGGAAAGGAACAGCTTGCTCACAGCTCAGATCTTACGAAGACTTAAAAGTAATAGTCACCTCATGCCATGACCCACAGCTGTGTTACTGACACATCAGCCAGTTTCTCCCCCATGCTTCTTAGCAGCCTGCCAAGTCTGAAGTGTATGGGGTTTCCTTTCTTGGAACTCTTTACAAACAAGATTGGTGTTTGAGAACGTCAGCCTCCTGTTCTTACCCAATGCTCCTGAACACCAAGGTGAGGTGGAGGTAGAGATCCCCGCCCCCGCAGGGTGAGTAACTGGAGTTCGTTCCCTATGGACAGAAACTCCAAAATATCCATAGCAGGACAATCAACAGAAGAAGCTGGGCCCTGCCCAGATAATAGATAAGGAGACCACATATTTCTCATTCTCCAAGTCAAGGAAACCCTCCCAACCCAAAAGCTCCTTGGAGCAAAAGGGGAGTGATGTCAACTACCCACAGGCCTCTTCAGTGGAATCCATTTTGGTCGAGTGATATACATGTACACATGGGAGGATCCTGAGACATACCAAATATGGACTCAGAACCAGATGAATCAAGATGACTGGCCAAAGGAAATCCAGAAGGAATGTCCCATAAAAGAGATTCAAACCACTACAAGGGCATGGCTCTCTCTAGGTCCACCTGTGTGTCTACCCACACGTACTGTACTCTTTCTCCTGATAAACACTTGACTTGTTTTACTACTTTCTGTCTTTGTGGGAATTCTTTTCTGCAAAACTGAAGGGCCAAGGCCTTGTCACTGACTGTTGGTCTAGTGGCTAAGACCCAATGCTCTCACCGCTGAGACTCCACCTTAATCTCTGGACCTCAATCTCTGGCCAGGAACCAAAACCTGGCTTCAAGCTGCTGAAGGCCAAGGCTACCCAAGACCTTAGGGAGCCCTTTCTAAGGGAACAGTGCAGACCTGCTCCTAAGGGAACAGTGCAGACCTGCTCAGGGTACCACGGAGCTTCCACAGCAGGCCCCAGAATGATGTGAGCCAACAGAAACACCGTCAAGGAGACTAAGCACATTATACATAGCAGAACAAGTTTCTGAAGTATTATCCAAGGCCATTTTCAGGTTGGGGAGGATGTCTGTCCTGGGGCCCTCTTCCCACTGACACTGAGACCTCCATCACCTCAGGGGAAAGCAGCGAAGCTGAGAATGTGGGAGACTGTGTTCAGATTTTGGCTGCTCTTCTGAAAGCTCATTTCCATAAGAATAGTTACGAATGATAGGGCTTTCATTTGAAAGAGTGGGGCTTTGAGGACTGCAGAAAGGGTTTTCTAAATCCCAGGAAGTGAAGTGAAGTCACTCAGTCGTGTCCGACTCTTTGTGACCCTATGGACTGTAGCCCGCTCAGGCTCCTCTGTCTGTGGGATTCTCCAGGCAAGAATACTGGAGTGGTTGCCATTTCCTTCTCCAGGGGATCTTCCCAACCCAGGGATCGAACCTGGGTCTCCTGCATTGCAGGCAGATGCTTTATCCTCTGAGCCACCAGGGAATCCCAGGAATGTTCTTCTAATTATTGAGAATCAGAGGCTGAGTGGTCTCAGGGTATAAAATCTTTAACTGCAAGCCCTGGAGTGGGGAAGACATGAAATTAACATGGGGGTGGTTTCCTGCCCTCCAGGAAGAAGAAAAGTCCCTCCTGGGATTGAGGGAAATGCCCAGAGAGGGATCAGGAGGTAAGGAGCAGGAGCAAGAGACTAGGAGCAGGGCCTGTGTCTCACCCTGATGCAGGTTCAACCCTCAGGGGCAGAGGCAAGGAAGAGACCCCCACAGAAAGCCCAGAGTAGAGGGGCTAGTGCCTTGTTCACCTCGAGGCACTCTGGGAGGAAATGGCCCCACAGAGACCCCATGCCAACATGCAGAGGCCTGGGGAGAGCATTCCTTAGGGCCTAATGTGGCTCCCCCCAAGGCCCTCCAGTAGATGGCACAGGGCAATTCTGATGTGGCCAGAGACCCTCTCAAGGAACACTGAAGGGAGCCGAGACCTAAGACCAGCCTGACTGCAGTATGGGGAAGCGAATCCCACGGCTGAGGCTGTAGCAAGGACAGGCCAAATGGGGAGGTGGCTGCGAACAGATGGAGCGGGCGGCCGAGTGTCAGAAGGCAGTGCCAGGGATCTGCTAGCCAGGGCTGATGGCTGAGCAGGTCTCGAAATCCCACAACCAAAGGTCAGCAGAACCAGACCCTCACCCCACTCAAGTCAACACTCAGATCACAGCAGGAGGAGAAGGCCAAATCCTGAGGAGTCTGAATTACTTCAAGAGTCAAGAGTGGTTTTTCTGTCATCTGTGGAGATAGGTGATCCTAAGTTTGGTTACCCACAAACGTTTGTATAGCCAAAGCTATGGTTTTTCCAGTAGTCATGTATGGATGTGAGAGTTGAACCATAAAGAAAGCTAAGCTTTTAAGAATTGATGCTTTTGAACTGTGGTGTTAGAGAAGACTCTGGAGAGTCCCTTGGACTGCAAGGAAATCAAACCAGTCCATCCTAAAGGAGATCAACCCTGAATATTCATTGGAAGGACTGATGCTGAAACTCCAATACTGTGGCCACCTGATGCAAAAAGTTGACTCATTTGGAAAAGACCCTGATGCTGGGAAACATTTAAGGCAGGAGAAGGGGATGGCAAAGGACAAGATGGTTGGATGGTGTCACTGACTCAATGGACATGAGTTTGAGCAAACTCTGGGAGTTGGTGAAGGACAGGGAAGCCTGGTGTGCTGGCAATCCGTGGGGTCACAAAGAGTCGGACACAACCGAGCGACTGAACAACGACGAAGTTTGGTTACAGAAATTACTCTCCCCCTCCCCACCTGGTCCTTTGCCACACCTGCTCCTGGCACTCCCTGCCTCAGAGGGGCATCTGGCTCCACGTGACACACAGAGTTAAGCCCAAGCCACCCGTCCCACCACCTGCCAGTCTCTCTCTGCTGTCACCTCACACACCCTTCAGCACATGAACATTGTTGATTTTCTCCAAATACCCTACACTTCTTCATATATTCCGACCTTTGGACACACCTCACCCACAGGCTTCTAATACTTTGGTGTAATTATTTACATCTGGCTGTGTTCTCTTTCAAAGGCGAGGGCTCTGTGTTATTCATATTCTTATCCCATTTCCCCACCAACAGTTCCAGCTTTGTGGATCCACTCAGCAGTTCATGCATTAACCCACAAGAGTCAAAACCTTCCAAAGATGGAATGGGCTGCCTCAGGAGAGAGGACATCCCCCCTTAAGGGAGATGTGCAAGCATCAGTTCTACCCAGGGCTGATAGTGATGCCAAGAGAGGGGGCAGAAGACTGTGGCCCTCAGGAGCCTATGCTATGCTCAGAGTCTGAAGGTCCCTGAGTACTGGGAAAAGGCAGCAGTGGCCGCAGGCTGAGGGGGAGGATGCTGGGACCAACATGGGTGGAGTTCCAGTGGCCCCAAGAGAGTGGGGAAGAGGGCTCTGGTGGCAGACGCCAGCAACACGGGCAGCTCAAATATAATGGAGCATGTATTTGGCTTCCTGACATCCCTATGGGAAACATATGGCAACTCACTCAACTACAGTGTCTGTGCCATGCACCATGCCAAATGATACTTTAATGCATGCAGGGAGGCGTGCACGGGTGCAGTGCAGTGCCTATAGATGAGAGGTATGGTAGACAGTGTGTGTTGTGTGTGTTAGTCTGGGTGTTAGTCACTCAGTCGTGTCTGACTCTTTGCGACCCCATGGACTGTAGCCTGCCAGGCTCCTCTGTCCATGGGATTCTTCAGGCAAGAATACTGGAGTGGGTTGCCATTTCCTTCTCCGGTGGTAGACAGTAAAATAACAGAAAATAAACTATGCCATTAAAAAATCTATTGGGTTGGTCAAAACGTTCATTCAGGTTTCTCTGTTGCATTGTACAGAAAAACCCAAACAAACTTTTTGGCCAACCCACTACTTCTGCACCTACCTTTAGCTACAATACCAGTTCCAGCCCATGCCTTCCTCTTCACTCCAAGGTTCTCAGGCAGCAATAGGCTTACGGAAGTTTATGGAAAGTGATCAGATGGAGGGAGATGGGTGGAGAAGCTAAGGAATCAAGGTAATGTACTGTACCACCCCCTCCACCATGGACAGCTCCACATTTAGAGTCAGGAAAACCACCTGACCCTCTAAGAGGATAGAAGTAATTACCTTTGCCTCAGCTGTCTTTTTATGTAATCCAAATGGATATAATCTGGGTGGGCTGAGTATTTTAAAAATCCCAGCAATGACTATTTTGATTCCTGGTTTGATTTGAAATCCTGTGACACTGATGGAAAACCTCAGCTCAGGAAAATGACCAGCACTGGGGATAGCCAAGACTATTTTCCATTATACATTTGCCAAAAGAGCAGTTAGAATTTTTGAGTTCTTGCCTGTTATAAAGTACAGCGAGAAAAATGCAAATTTTAGATATAATTTCAAAGATCTTTCATTCAGATCATAGTCATTTGGGTTTTTGTTTGTTGGCCGTGCCCCATGGCATGTAGAATCTTAGTTCACCGACCAGGGATTGAACCCATGTCCCCTGTGGTGGAAGCACAGAGTCCCAACCCCTGGATCACCAGGGAAGTCCTTGGATCTTAGTCATTTTTGAAACAAGTCAAAGAGTGATTCCTTCCATCTTTCACTTAGATTTTGTTGGGCTGTAAGGTGAAGATGGTTTGGAGTAATTTAGCATGTCATGAGCATCTCCTTCAATAAAGACGTGTGTGAGGGACTCAGAGGTCAAAATACCAATAGAAAGCCAACAAACTGGATACGAAGGACAGTATCATTCAGGGCAAAATATCACCCTTACATCTAAATGATATGAACAATTAATTCCAGAAGACAGAAGTGTGTTGTGCAATTATCTAGGTAATGTTATCTAGGTAAATGGTTCCATTCCCTGTGTGTTGGGAAGAGCCCCTGCAGACAAAGGCTTCCATCTTAGGCTGCCTCCCCATCGTACTCTATAAAAGCATTCTCTTGTTCCACCAGCACTCAAGGAGCACCACAGATGCACCAGGGACTGTGCTAGGGGTGCAAAGATGGACGAGACGTGGCCATGGCCTGCGGCACCTCACTCTAGCTAGGGACACACACAGCCAGGCTGCCAAGAGAAGGGAGTTGAACAGGAGGTCCCTGTGCGGTGAGTATCTGCATGCGAGCAGGCCGCGGGTGTGCTGCACCATGCCCCAGGGAGAGACAGCATGTCCAGGCCGGCTCCTCAGCGGCGCCCTGACCAAGAAACTCAGAGGAAGGGCATTCCAAGCTCAGAGGACAACTGGAGCAAAGGGACAAAGCGGACTCCGTGTACAAAGTACAAAGATACAAAGGACAGACTCCGTGTGCCTCGAGTGTAGGGTGTGTGGAAGGCCGAGCACAGAGCAAGGCTGGCAAGACAGGGAGAGAAACCCAGCAACAAAATCCAGCAGTGGTCAGAGAGCAACGGGAAGTTAGAAGGTCCCAGAAGTGTCCCGGAAATGGAAGCAAAGACAAGAGTGTCTAGGAAAAGTACACGGTCAGCAGGGTCATTATGCCTGGAGGGACTGAGCTGAGCCCACTGGACTGGGTGGCCCAAAGGCCATCTGAGAACTGAGCCAGGATGGGACAAAAGTCAGAGTCCGTGGCTGAGGAGTGACAGGTGCCACTAAGAGGGGGACTGAGCAAGGCTGTGAGTGGAGGGAGGGGCAGGAGGAGGGCGGGAGGAAGCACTGGGGTTAGTCTCTGCAGACGCCCGTGTGTTCCTAAGCCGACGGGAAACACCCTGGGTCACAAAGGGAGGAAGAGTGAAGGAAAACGTGCTCCAGAGGAGGGAGGGTGAAGAGGCCAGCCTGGGACAGGAAACACACGCCTCTTCCTCAGGACGCAGGGGAAGAGGCAAGCGCGCAGGAGGTGTGGGCAGATCAGGGCAGGAAGGGACAAGGAGGAGGCAGTCGGCACCAGGGAGCACTGAGGACCCCGCCGAGGGTCTAAACCACAGGTCTGCTCTGATGCCCCGGCAGCCGTTTCCCTGGAGTCTGAGCAGCACGGGCGCGTGGAGAGCACTTGACAAAGGGAGCAATTCTAGGGAGCCCACAGGGAAGGAAACTCCCCTCTTCCCAGCCCCCAGTAAGTCCCTGGGACCAACCAGAGTCTCTGACCCGAAGAGAAATGCCTGGTGACAAATGGGACAACTGACAAACCTCAGGCACCTTGTCTGCCTTCCAGGACCTGAGTTAGCCGCTTCAGGAGGAAAGCAGTTTACCTGATTCCACAAATAAATGTATCTTTTTTTTTTTTTGCCTGTGTATATGGTGCCTGAGGATATTATCATGTGACAGGATGACATATGGTAGGATTGGACTAGGGAGACAGGGAGTCCAGATCATTAATTATCCAGTTATCTGTCCTCTTCTGGAAGGAACTTTCTTGGGAGCATAATTTCATTGTTAACGAGGAAAATGATTGCCCTTCAAACAACAGGGTTGGGGGAGGGGGATAAATTAAGAGACTGGGATTAATAGATACACAGTGTGTGTGCTCAGTTGCTCAGTTGTATCTGACTCTTTGCGACCCCGTGGACTTTAGCCCACCAGGTTCCTCTCTCTGTCCATGGGATTCTCCAGGCAAGAATACTGGAGTAGGTTGCCATGTCCTCCTCCAGGGGATCTTCCCGACCCGGGGACTGAACCCATGTCTCTTATGTCTCCTGCATTGGCAGGTGGATTCTTTAACACTTGCACCACCTGGGAAGCCCTAGCAGATACACGCTACTAGATATAAAATAGATAAACAGCAAGGTCCTACTGTATAGCACAGGAACTATATTCAATATCTTGTAGTAATCTAACATGAAAAAGAATACATATGTATGTATAGCTGAATCACTTTGCTGTACACCAGAAACTAACACAACACTGTAAATCAAGTATTCTTCAATAAAGAAAAATAAGAGTCCTGTGATTTTACGCCCTCTAAAATTGAGCCTCAAACCGGAAGTGGAGTATTTTGGTGCTCAGGTTAATTTCTACATAAACACCTAACTGGTGTCTGTGGCACAGCTGAGCCTTAGCACATGTCAACAGAGGCTTGCAGAGGCTCTCTGGGAGACATCTGAAAGTCCATGCCTTGTAAGCATGTGCTCAGACCCAGAGCTGGCATCTTTTACTAAACCTCAGTGTCATGCCGCAGGGGACAGGTGAACACAGGAGGACCCCTCACCTGCTTCCTTTATATGCTTGTAAACATCATCAGCGGAGAAGGCAATGGCACCCCACTCCAGTACTCTTGCCTGGAAAATCCCATGGATGGAGGAGCCTTGTGGGCTACAGTCCAGGGGGTTGTGAAGAGTCGGACAGAACTGAGCGACTTCACTTTCACTTTTCACTTTCATGCATTGGAGAAGGAAATGGAAACCCACTCCAGTGTTCTTGTCTGGAGAATCCCAGGGATGGGAGAGCCTGGTGGGCTGCTGTCTATGGGGTCACACAGAGTCGGACACAACTGAAGCGACTTAGCAGCAGCAGCAGCAGCAGCAAACATCATCAGAGCCAGCGGAAGAGTATGGAATGTCGCCGTGGGCCACAAAGTCAATATGTTGGAGAGAGAGAAGAGTGACATCACTACTGGGATGGGAGTACATGTCCACAATTTGAAAATACATATTTTTTAAACAAAACAGCTATAGTAAAGCAGTTGAAATAAGCAGTTTATAAGGTAGACTTGAATCCTGGACCGAAAGGTATTTCCATTGTCTTTGTTTCCATGAACTGATGGAAACTCAATTGGTTTCTCTCCTTTGCTGGTCCCTCTTGATTCTCTTACCTCTGACAGTAGGTTTTAGGTTTTTTGGCATTTTGTTCTTCTGCCTCTAAAATCTCTCCTTCAGAGATTTCATTCATGCATCAGATTTTACTCACCTCGACTATGAAGACCCAAAATCCTCATTTCCTGTCCCACTGATGGCAATAGGCCCCCTCTCACACTTAAGTCGCATTTTATTTATTTTTTGCCTCCAAAATTGTATTTTTGTTTTCAGCAAGTAGCAAGAAACCCTTGAATCACTTGACCAAAGGTGGGCACTTAGTAAAGCCATGAAATGTTAACGGCAGAGAAGAAAACTAAGACAATGACTGTGAAATGACTCAGAAGTGAGTGCTTCCACTAGCAGCTATTTCTCAAGATTTAAAGACCAGAATCTCAGACCCATTTATCATCCATTTTACAAGTCCTATCAGCCTTTTACTACATAAAGAAGCCCAGGTCTACAAAAAACAATGCTTCCCTCATCTCCTCCCTAAAAGCCTACATTTGCTGTGAATGTGGGTTGGGTGTGATAACTGTCTGCCAGTTCCCTACTAGGGAACTATCAGCTACAAGTAAGCAACTCCTTACTCAAGCCCTTGGTTTGGGGACCTCTTTTGAAAGCCTGTCATAATTCAAGGACTATGGAGTTTAAAAGTCCATTTAAGGAGACAGCCATAAAAGTTGAAAATCACACACTTCTCGGGATGTCATAGCATCTTGGCAATGAATGCACAAAATGGTTGTGTGTGTTTGGGTCCTTGGTCAGAATCTCTCAAAGTTGGGAGATTAGGGTAGGGACAGGATGTGTAGATCTGTCTCCCAACCTGGGGTCCCTGTGGGAGTGGGCTAAGAGCCGGGCTAGGTCAGAGTCAGAAGTCTTAGTAGTTTTTTACGTAACTCCTGGAAATTCCAGAAGTCCTGCCTGCTAATAGGTACATGATGCATCATACAGAATCATAAATCCTTGCTGAGTTGCAGGGTGCATGTCCTCTAAAAATGTTCCAGGCAAATGACCACCTGATCCTTTTCCAAGTCATTCTCCATGGTCACCCCATCCCAATGTATTTCCTGATGTACTGGGTTATAGTGAGATTTTGCGTCTTTTCATCAGCAGAGCAGCCTCCCCCAAAGTAGGAAGAACCTCAGATAGCAGTTATCATGCCTCTGTAAGTTCTATAACCTAAACAATTCCATATAATCTATGTATCTTATAATTGTCTGGCAAACTCTCCAGCAGTGACATTTTTTCTTGTATACCTACACACACACATCTGTAGTATAAATTCATCTACTGGATTTTTGTGATCTTAACACTGCAAAATATGTAATAGGGGGCTTCTCCTCCCCAAATTCACCTCTCTTCCATAGACATCTTCTCTAAAGAAAATTAAAAGCAATAAACACACGACCTGGAAGTCATGCCTCATCCTTCTCTTAACACTGTGGCTTTAATCCAAGACAGTATCTCATCCAGCCTGTCTCCCAACCTTATGTCCACCTACCATGAAGTCATGTCACTCTAGGAACGTTCCTTTTGCAGGCTTTTGGTTTTCACTGGAAGTCCCACCCCAAAGGCTGTTGGCTTCTCACTTGTCTCTCCAGTGCCTTCTCCACTAATGTGAATATTGAGGTTAGAGAGACAAACGACTCTTTGTGACCCCATCATCTATAGCCTACCAGGCTCCTCTGTCCATGGAATTCTCCAGGCAAGAACACTGGAGTGGGTTGCTATTTCCTTCTCCAGGGGATCTTCCTGACCCAGGGATTGAAGCCAAGTCTCCCATATCACAGGCAGACTCTTTTCTGATGAGAGCCTGCTATAAAGAGATTTAATTGATAAGGCCCATGTCAATGAGGCCAAATGGAGCCAGATAGCGAAATTTAATTTACATAGCTTGGCTACCCGGCAAGGATATGAAATATAAATTCTGACACTTACAGGTCAGCAAGACTGCTCTGGCAAACTGTACCAACTAAATTCTTATAATTCCTGTGTTAAAAGTTTTCCGGTTCCAGAAAGATGTAGTACATGCTGTTCAAGACACTGAATAGGACTGCTTTGCTTTTCTCCTCCTTATCATTTATCATAAATAAGCACAAGGAACTCTACTCAATACTCTGTAATGCCCTACAGTGGGAAAAGAATCTTAGAGTATATATACGTATAACAGATTCATTTTGCTCTCCACCTGAAAGTAACCCCACATTGTAAATCCACTTCAAAATACTAACATTTAAAAAAGAAAGGACAAATAAGATTCACATAAAAACCTCTCTTTACACTGACTTATGTAGAGAAGTACTCAAGTCTGCCTTTCTTTCTTACCCCATCTCCAAGCCCAGCCACAGCCCAGGCCTTCAGTAGCTGTGCTGAGAAATTTCATCAAGGCCTTTTGAAAAACCTAGGGGTCAAGGCCTTGGTTGTATGACTTGGGTAAACCACTTAACCTCTGAAGCTCAGTTTTCCAATCTGTTAGGGAGGACGCTATAGTAAATTATCATCCAGGTTCTTTCAAGTTCTGAAAAGACTTCAAGGATACTAGAATAAAGGTGGGGGCAGAGAATAAGAATGAGAAAGGTAATGAGCCCATCTGTCTTTGAAGCTATAAGCTGACCCTATTTTCCACTCTCCCTAAACTTGACTTTGTCATCAAAAGCCCAGAGCCTTCCTATTTCTCTAGCAAAACATATTATCAAGGAAGAATTTACTCTCAGTTATTGGCCTACATTATAAGGTCTGAGATCAGAGATCATCTTTGTATTCTCAATGTCTAGACCCTAGCTCTACTCCTCTCAGTTATTCTAAAGTGCTGAATGTGATGCCTCTCCCAGGTATCTTTTAAATTAAAACCTTATCTCTAAACAGAATGGAAGATTTCATCTCCTAATAAAGAAAAGTAGGGAATAGAGGTTCTTTTGTGCACAGCATCCTTTCAGTATCCCTGAAAATTAGTTCACTTTTTTTTTGGTCTAACCATGAAGCAGGTTAGATAGCTAAAAGTAGATCTAGGGAGAGAAATCCATGGGAGAATGTGAGGGCTATCCCGACTTGTCCCAGTCAGGTTCCTGGCAGGAAAGAGAAAGGTACACTCAAATGGTGGTGAGTCGCACAAAAGTCTATTTCAGGAAATCCAACAATGGATAATCCAGTACTCCAGGGATGGCACTAGGCATCAGACAGAAGCTGTAGCCTTCAGCAATGGAAGCCAACCCACTATGAGTGGGCAGAGTGGGAGCTGAGCAAATAAAAACCCAGGTTTGTATTCTCCTGCCCACTTAGCTCTTACTGGCACCTCACATTGGCCAAAACCAACTTGAAGCAAAAGGGCAAGAGAGCCTATAAAGGCAATCCACAAACATCAGCCTGCTGGGACAGAGCAGGTTGGGAAAAGGCCAGAAAGTAGACCTGCAATTGCGAGCAGAAAAGATCCAAACCATAACTCCAACAGCTCCTTGACAAGAATGCCACCTTCCACTCAAGCTACGGCAGGAGCATCCCAGTTCCGACCAGTTTCACAAATCCTCGTGCTCAGCTCTGGTCGCTACATATCTGCCTCCAAGAGAATAAGAGCAAGAGCTCCCATGCCCAGGACAAAATCAGAGTTTAACATTCCTTGTGAAGTCACAAAAAAAAAAAAAAAAAAAAAAAAAGGGACCTCTACCACATCTGAGCTTAGCCTGCCATGGAAGATATTGTACTTTAAAGCCTTGATATAAACTGGGAGAGTAGCACTGACATATATCCACTACCATACATAAAACAGATAGCTAATGTGAAGCTGCTGTATATGACCTGGAAGGGGGAGAGGAAGGCTCAAGAGGGACAGAATATATGCATACTTACAGCTGAGTCATATTGTAGTATAGCAGAAACCAACACAACATTGTAAAGTAACTATCCTCCAATTTAAAACATAAAAGTAAAGCCTTGGTATATGTCTAGCACTAAGGAAGTCTCTCTACTCCAAAACTGACCCGAGAGATGTCTCATTCAGCTCTCTTGCCCATAGCCCAATCATACCTCAGTCTACTTGAAAGGTCCCAAACTCTTTACCATAACCAAATCTGCAGTTGAGGGTCTACAGGCTTCCTTCTGTGAAGACAAAAGAACTTGGGTGTCTTCTCAGTCTGGATTTGTCTTTGGAAGAGGAAGCATTCTGGTAGAGAACAATAGCTTCCAGCAAATGCCTCTTACTTGAAAGAAATAGCATTTTGCCCCAGAGGGCTTTACGAGGGAACACAAACTAGAAGGATCTGTTGGAGCCACAAAAGCAGATTCTCTCTCCCTCTTTCAAACAAAAATGCCTGATTTTACTTTGGCCATAAAACATGAATTAGGCTGTAGAAATTAAAGTCCCATCTTGACTTTAATGAAGCCCAATTTTAGTGCTGATGAAATACTTGACAGCAACGTGGGCTTGTTTACTCATCACTGAAATGAATGCTCCACCAGAATTCGAGGCAAAATAACCCTTTCCAAGAAGCTAACGGAATACAAATTTAATCTCTTTGAAAAATATGCCAGAATAAGCCCATATTTTATATTAGAGAAAGTAAAATAGTATCCTTTCCTATATAAACATAGTCCTTTTGCTTGGGAGCAAACTGTCAAAAGACTGCAGGTTTCAAAAGAAGGATGGGTTTTAGACAAGCCAGAATGATGTCAACTTTCGTGTAGTCCCAATGGTTCTGTCAGACTTGTCCTCGGCTGCTTGGTTTGTGGTGATTTTTTTTTTTTTTCCTGAGAGCTAAATAGACATGGGTGATGGAAACATAGTGAGCAAGCCCAGGAATCCATCTGAACTGTTGCTGTAGTAAATATATTTTATAAATGTGTGCCTACCCTGTGCTTCATTTCTTTAAGAATTACCTCCCACCCCACCACCCTGCCCAGAGCTGAGGTGCTGAAGCCATGTCAGTGCTGTGCCCTCACCACCCATTGACCTCAGCTGACTGGATCAAAAGTGGGTATGAGATTCAGAGAAACCAATTCAGAGCATATACTGGCATGGAAAAATGGCTTTCACCATTTGGTATTGGGACAAAAAAAGGTCAGGACGACTAACTGTCGGCAGTCATTGTGCAAGCTGATGTAAACTCAACCTGAAGGCCACCATTTAGAGGCAGCTAAGAGATGCCATATATAAAGAGAGCAGAAGAATCAGCCTGAAGTCAGAGAAATATGAAGCCAGTAACAGAGACTAGCATAGACTGTGTGGACCCAAAGAATGAAATGAGTACTGATAGGAGGGGTCTGCCTTCACTTATATGTTGATTTTCCAGGTTCTCTTTCCAGTACCAAGTGAGATGTGAATGCCTGCCTTGCCCTTAGTATCTCAGACACATTCTGGATTCCTCCAGGGAAAGTCCCTTTTAGTTTAACCCACTTTGGATTTTCCCATCAAAACTATCTGTGGACATAATTAACTCCAGACAGTCTGAATCAGGCACCTCAGAGTTTAGCCTTCAGAAGCAATACCATGCAGGCACAGAGATGTATTCCTATACCACTGTTGAGCCTGATTCCCGAATACCAAATGGAAAACATCAAAGACACTCTTTCTGCGCAATCAGAGGAGATAAGAGGATTGGCAAGTGTCTAGCAGAAGATGGAGTTACATGAGGCAGCTATTAATGCCCTAGTACCGGAGGTAGAGGCTTGGGGATGGTTCCTATCAGGGGCAGGGCTTCTTCCTGGGACTTGCTTCATTACTCTCTTCTTTACACTTAGCAGAACTCTAAGAGTTGGGTTTACATTTTACACTGCCTGCTTTATGTATCAGCGGGCTCTTTTTAACCAACTTTGGTGTACGAACCGTATCAAATCATGCTTGTTTTATTCAGCAAGGATAAAAGTATTAGTTAGTTTTCAAAGCAGTGCCTTATAAAATATGCAACGTTTTCTACAAAATGACACAACATACCTCCATTTTCCATGCTTGTTGACTCTTCACGTACTATTGATATCTCCAGGTAATGACTAAGTTCGGGGTTATGTGCTATAAAGGCTCTCACAAATGTTTAACTTTAGTCAACCTCACAGTGGACCTTGTCTAACTCAATGAAACTAAGCCATGCTGTGTGGGGCCACCCAGGACGGACGGGTCATGGTGGAGAGGTCTGACAGGATGTGTTCTACTGGAGAAGGGAATGGCAAAACACTTCAGTATTCTTGCCTTGAGAAGCCCATGTACAGTATGAAAAGGCAAATGATACGATACTGAAAGAGGAACTCTCCAGGTCAGTAGGTGCCCAATATGCTACTGGAGATCAGTGGAGAAATAACTCCAGAAAGAATGAAGCGATGGAGCCAGAGCAAAAACAATACCCAGTTGTGGATGTGACTGGTGATAGAAGCAAAGTCTGATGCTGTAAAGAGCAATATTGCATAGGAACCCGGAATGTTATGACCATGACTCAAGGCAAATTGGAAGTGGTCAAACAGGAGATGGCAAGACTCAACGTTGCCGTTCTAGGAATCAGCGAANACTGGAATGGGTGAATTTAACTCAGATGACCATTATATCTACTACTGTGCACAGGAATCCCTTAGAAGAAATGGAGTAGCCATCATGGTCAACAAAAGAGTCCAAAATGCAGTACTTGGATGCAATTTCAAAAATGAAAGAATCAACTCTGCTTGTTTCCAAGGCAAACCATTCAATATCACAGTGATCCAAGCCTATGTCCCAACCAATAACACTGAAGAAGCTGAAGTTGAATGGTTCTATGAAGACCTACAAGACCTTTTAGAACTAACACCCAAAAAAGATGTCCTTTTCATTATAGGGAACTGGAATGCAAAAGTAGGAAGTCAAGAAACACCCAGAGTAACAGGGAAATTTGACCTTGGAGTATGGAATGAAGCAGGGCAAAGGCGAATAGAGTTTTGCCAAGAGAATGCACTGGTCATAGCAAACACCCTCTTCCAACAATGCAAGACTCTATGCATGGACATCACCAGATGGTCAAAACTGAAATCAGATTGATTATATATTTGCAGCCAAAGATGGAGAAGCTCTATACAGTCAACAAAAACAAGACCAGGAGCTGACTGTGGCCAGATCATGAATTCCTTATTGCCAAATTCAGACAAATGGAAGAAAGTAGGGAAAACCACTACACCATTCAGATATGACCTAAATCAAATCCCTTATGATTATACAGTGGAAGTGAGAAATAGATTTAAGGGACTAGATCTGATACACAGAGTGCCTGATGAACTATGGATGGAGGTTCATGACATTGTACAGGAGACAGGAAACCATCCCCNGATGTTCAAGCTGGTTTTAGAAAAGGCAGAGGAACCAAAGATCATATTGCCAACATCCGCTGGATCATCGAAAAAGCAAGAGAGTTCCAGAAAAACACCTATTTCTGCTTTATTGACTATGCCAAAGCCTTTGACTGTGAGGATCACAATAAACTGTGGGAAATTTTGAAAGAGATGGGCATACCAGACCACCTGACCTGCCTCTTGAGAAACCTATATGCAGGTCAGGAAGCAACATTTAGAACTGGCCATGGAACAACAGACTGGTTCCAAATAGGAAAAGGAGTACATCAAGGCTGTATATTGTCACCCTGCTTATTTAACTTATATGCAGAGTACATCATCAGAAACGCTGGTCTGGAAGAAGCACAAGCTGGAATCAAGATTGCCAGGAGAAATATCAGTCACTTCAGATATGCAGATGACACCACCCTTCTGGCAGAAAGTGAAGAGGAGCTAAAAAGCCTCTTGATGAAAGTGAAAGAGGAGAGTGAAAAAGTTGGCTTAAAGCTCAACATTCAGAAAATTAAGATCATGGCATCTGGTCCCATCACTTCATGGGAAATAGATGGGAAAACAGTGGAAACAGTGTCAGACTTCATTTTGGAGGGGCTCCAAAATCACTGCAGATGGTGATTGTAGCCATGAAATTAAAAGACGCTTATTCCTTGTTAGGAAAGTTATGACCAACCTAGATAGCATATTAAAAAGCAGAGACATTACTTTGCCAACAAAGGTCCGTCTAGTCAAAGCTATGGTATTTCCAGTGGTCATCTATGGATGTGAGAGTTGGACTGTGAAGAGAGCTGAGAGCTGAAGAATTGATGCTTTTGAACTGTGGTGTTGGAGAAGACTGTGAGAGTCCCTTGGACTGCAAGGAGGTCCAACCAGTCCATCCTAAAGGAGATCAGTCCTGAATATTCATTGGAAGGACTGATGCTGAAGCTGAAACCCCAATACTTTGACCACCTCCTGCAAAGAGTTGACTCATTGGAAAAGACCCTGCTGCTAGGAGGAATTAGGGGCAGGAGGAGAAGGGGATGACAGAGGATGAGACGGCTGGATGACATCACCGACTCAATGGACGTGAGTTTCTGTGAACTCCAGGAGTTGGTGATGGACAGGGAGGCCTGGCGTGCTGCCATTCATGGGGTCGCAGAGTCAGACATGGCTGAGCGACTGAACTGAACTGAACTGACATGTGGATTTTAGAAAGCCAGTACAGATGAACTTATTGCAAATCAGAAATAGATGCAGAGAACAAATGTATGGATATCAAGGTCGGGGGTGGGGGGAGAGGGCAGGCATGAACTGGGAGCTTGGCACTGACATATACTCTACTATGTATGAAGTAGATGAATGACTGCTGAGATCCTGCTGTATGGCACAGGGAACTCTACTCAGTATTCTGTGCTGATATAAATGAGGAGGAAATTGAAAAATGAGGGGATATATGTATCTATATAACTGATTCACTTTGCTGTACAGCAGAAACTAACACAACACTGTGAAGCAACTATACGCCCATAAAAATTAATAATTAAAAATAAGAAAGGAAGGAAACCAAGCAAGGGACAGGGCATTTAACTCCCAAGGATGGAAACTGGCTCAGTCCCACAAGAAGCTCTGGAGTCAGTCTAACTTCAGACTTGGCCCTAGTAGGCGGCATGATGGCTAGAACATTTATTCCTTCTCACCTATTAATTTTTGGCTAAGGGATGCCCACAAGGGGCTATAAATTCCCAGGCCCTCTTGGTTCTTCAGGCAAAGTGGGTTCTAGCAGCTTGGGGGCAACCTTTCAACAAACAGACACAGATGCTGACTTCTGGGAGTAAAAACACACCAGGAGTCACTGACAGCATCTGGCACAGTGCTCAATAAGTATTTCTTGAATGAAAGAAAGAAAAGATGGGAGAAAGGAAGGGCAGAATACCATGTTCCATGTGCTTACTAATATTATCTAAGCCAAATATCCTGGCAGCATTTGCAGAGATGTACGCTTTTCTCCATTTTACTGAAGGAAACTAAAACTCAGAATGGTTCAGTAGTTTGCCTGAGGTTATACAACTTCTAATAGTAGAGCCCAAATTCAGACAGGCCCTCTAGCTTTAGGGCCTCTGCACTTTCCACCGCTCCATCCATCTCATTGAGCTGTCATTCCCATGCCGCCTGGCCTCCCTTCTCAACTCCCCGAGCGAGCTGAGCTCCCATAGGTCACGATTTGGATCAGTCTGCAGCATTCACCTTCCTGAGCCCCATGCAGATCTCTTATGTCCTTAGATCTTATCCATTTGAAACACAATCAGAAAAAAAGAGGTGGACAAACAGACAGTCTGATAAAGTGTTAACCCATTCCCTGTGCAAAAGCAATGCAAGTTGCCAAGGTTTCATGAAGAGTTTGGTATCCTGAAATCTCCTGGCATTTTCAGCAGACTGCAGTTTTCTGAGAATGTCTGTGTTTTCCAGAGCATGTCTGCTCAGAATGTATGAGCCAAAACCTCCTAGAGATTTTTCATCACTTGTTTATATTGTGCCTGGATCTACTCGAATGGGTTTATTATAAATAAGATAGAGTGATGGGATTTTTTTTTCATGAATTGAGACTGAAAATTGGTCTTAAATATTGTTTTCTGCTTTAAACTAACTATAAATGGCATTTAGACTGATTGCACTATTAGTAGGTAAAGAGTGTTGAGTTTTTAAGGGATTACAACCTGATTTAATATAATTATGAAACCAAATTACAATCAGAAGGATTTGGTAGGAGGTTGTAAGAAGCAGCCATTTCCTTTTTTTTTTTTTTTTTCTGTATAATACTCAAGCCTATCCCATTAAACATTCAATTCCCTTTCAAAAGAAGAGAAAAGAAAATAGAATTGCAAATGTTCCCAGAGCTTACTGCTCTCATTTTGGCATCAACTAGCCTCTGCTTTTCCTCCAGGATCCTCCTATCTAGGAGGTTTTCTCTACCAGTCTCCACCACATTCATCCAGTCTGTCTCAGGAGATATCCTAACCACCTTCTTAATTGTACATCTAGAACAGGACTGATCTCTGTGGACCCAGTCTATTAAGGATCTGCCCTAGGGCAAAACTGTGGAAGCAGATTGCATTTCATTTTTATCTTCCTTTCTTGTGGCCCCTTAAATTTTCAGGGTTTTCCTCTCTCCCCACCATGATTCCTGGAGTACTCACTCCCTACAGCACTGATGATTGAGAATCACTGAAGTTTTGAAACTCTCTCAAAGGCATTGCCTTTGGCAGGAGACCAAATAGCAGGAACAACAACAAAATAGGCCAAAAACTCCCACAATGCTTAACCTGAAAGGAAATCAGACAGCGTGGCAATCTCATGAGGTCATTTGTCAGGATGAAGCTTCTCAAAGTAATGCACACAGGCTGAGATGTAGTTCACTGATGGAGGTATGGAAACAAAAACAATGACTGCTCTCATATCAACTTTTCATGAGAAATTTAACTACACTCGCACATTGTCAGATTTATGTAATGTGAAATTTGTTCCCCTCTCCAAATGAGAAAGATACAGCCCCAGCACATCCATCTCTTTTAATTGCCCATGTAGACATCAAAATAACCTCAACTTTTTCCTAGCTGGCACACGGCTGACCACAAAGAACCATAAGTCCCACAGGGCCCAGAGCTCAGTTCAGAAAATTCATCCAGCCAACCTGTACATTCATGAGCAGTAATAAACAGATATTGTTTTAAGCCACTAAGTTTGGAGTACTTTGTTATGCAGCAATAGCTAACTGATAATGGGATTTGTTCTTCATCATAAATAAGCTAACATTATGCACAGCTAATGCAAAAAAAAAAAAGTCCCCTGGAAGAAAGATACAAAGGCACAGTCTCATACTATAAATTAAGTGGACTACATACACACACACACACACACACACACACACACACAATCTGCTACAGTTGTGTTCCTTTATTACTTGATTTATCAAACATGAAAAGCATAAGTTTGGACATGCCTGTGATTTATAAAAGTTTGCTTTTAAAGTAATATTTTCTGTTTTATGGAGATTGCAAAACAACTTACTTCAGCTCCCACCATCTTTGCACTTTATCATTATTAAAACATTCTGGCATCTGTGATATCTTTCAGTCTTATCCACCAGGCTCCTCTGTCCATGGAATTCTCTAGGCAACAATACTGCAGTGGGGTGCCATGCCATCCTCCGGGAGACTTTCCCAACCCGGGGATTGAAACCACATCTCTTATGTCTCCTGCACTGGCAGGTGGGTTCTTTACCACTAGCACCCCCTGGGAAGCCACTTGACTCACAAGACCCAGGGACATTTTTCTGTCCCATTTTGTTTGTTTGTGTTTGTTTTTTGTTTTTCCTAACCATCAATTATTCTGAATGATGAAAAGAAAGTAAAAGTGGCAGATCTTAGTTTACCCTGAAAATGTACATTCTATGAGTTAGGCCCAAAGCAAAGGCCTTCTCCTAAAGCTGATGCCTAAAATTATTCACAAAGTGTGCCTTTAGTACAGATGTCCATTCCTGATTGCTAGGCAAATTTCCTAGAAATTAAGTGAGTATGGCTTAGATGCCTATCTATATGTTACAGAAAATTGGTAATTACCCTTATCAGCTGTACTGGAGACTATGAATTTTCCAAACAAATAACATCAAAGCCTGGGGGTTTTTCTAGAAATAGCTTATGCATCCTATTTCTTCAATGGATCAGGCCGTGTCTCTTATCCACGTGAGCTATAACTGTTGAAAATACTTCCTAGAATAGCATCTCAAAATTTTCAGAGTGCTTCTACATCTTATCTCAGCTTCATAATAATCATAAAGAGAGGAGAAACTAAGAATGAGAAATGTAATCAGCTTGCTCAGGGTCACACTTCAGTTCAGTTCAGTTCAGTACAGTTCAGTAGTTTAGTCGTGTCTGATTCTTTGTGAACACAAGGACTGCAGCACGCCAGGCCTCCCTGTCCATCACCAACTCCTGGAGGTTACTGAAACTCATGTCCATTGAGCTCATGATGCCATCCAACCATCTCATCCTCTGCCGTCTTCTTCTCCTACCCCTTTCAGTCTTTCGCAGCAGCATCAGAGTCTTTTCAAACCAGTCAGTTCTTTGCATCAGGTGGCCAAAATATTGGAGTTTCAGCTTCAGCATCAGTCCTTCAAATGAATATTCAGGATTGATGTCCTTTAGGATGGACTGGTTGGATCTCCTTGCAGTCCAAGGGACTCTCAAGAGTCTTCTCCAACACCACAGTTCAAAAGCATCAATTCTTTGGAGCTCAGCTTTATAGTCCAACTCTCACATCCATACATGACTACTGGAAAAACCAAAGCTTTCACTAGATTGATCTCTGTTGGCAAAGTAATATCTCTCTAATATGCTATCTAGGTTGGTCGTAACTTTTCTTCCAAGGAGCAGGCGTCTTTAAATTTCATGGCTGCAGTCACCACCTACAGTGATTTTGGAGCCCCCCAAAATAAAGTCTGCCACTGTTTCCACTGTTTCCCCATCTATTTCCCATGAAGTGATGGGACCAGATGCCATGATCTTAGTTTTCTGAATGTTGAGCTTTAAGCCAACTTTTTCACTCTCCTCTTTCACTTTCATCAAGAGGCTCTATAGTTCTTCTTTGCTTTCTGCCATAAGGGTAGTGTCATCTGCATGTTTGAGGTTATTTCTCTCAGCAATCTTGATTCCAGCTTGTGCTTCTTCCAGCCCACCGTTTCTCATGATATACTCTGCATATAAGTTAAATAAGCAGGGTGACAATATACAGCCTTGACGTACTCCTTTCCTGATTTGGAACCAGTCTGTTGTTCCATGTCCAGTTCTAACTGTTGCTTCTTGGCCTGCATACAGATTTCTCAGGAGGCAGGTCAGGTGGTCTGGTATTCCCATCTCTTGAAAAATTTTTCACAGTTTATTGTGATCCACACAGTCAAAGGCTTTGGGATAGTCAATAAAGCAGCAGTAGATGTTTTTCTACAACTCTCTTGCTTTTTTGATGATCCAGCGGATGTTGGCAATTTGATCTCTGGTTCCTCTGCCTTTTCTAAATCCAGCTTGAACATCTGGAAATTCACAGTTCACGTAATGTTGAAGCCTGGCTTGGAGAATTTTAAGCACTACTTTGCTAGTATGTGAGATGAGTGCAATTGTGTGGTAGTTTGAGCATTCTTTGGCATTGCCTTTCTTTGTGATTGGAATGAAAACTGACCTTTTCCAGTCCTGTGGCCACTGCTGAGTTTTCCAAATTGCTGGCATATTGAATGTAGCACTTTCACAGCATCATCTTTTAGGATTTGAAATAGCTCAACTAGAATTCCATCACCTTCACTAGCTTTGTTCATAGTGATGCTTCTTAAGGTCCACTTGACTTCACATTCCAGGATGTCTGGCTCTAGGTGAGTGATCACACCATCATTATCTGGGCCATGAAGATCTTTTCTGTACAGTTCTTCTGTGTATTCTTGCCACCTCTTCTTAATATCTTCTGTTCTTGTTTGATCCATACTATTTATGTCCTTTATTGTGCTCATCTTTGCATGAAATGCTCCCTTGGTATCTCTAATTTTATTGAAGAGGTCCCTAGTCTTTCCTGTTCTATTGTTTTCCTCTAATTCTTTGCATTGATTACTGAGGAAGGCTTTCTTATTTCTCCTTGCTATTCTTTATTCTGCATTCAAATGAGGATATCTTTCCTTTACTCCTTAGCTTTTCACTTTTTATCTTTTCATAGCTATTTGTAAGGCCTCCTCAGACAACCATTTACTTTTTTGCATTTCTTTTTCTTGGGGATGGTCTTTATCCCTTTCTTTTATACAATGTCACAAACCTCCATCCATAGTTCTTCAGGCACTCTATCAGATTTAATCCCTTGAATCTATTTGTCACTTCCACTGTATAATCATAAGGGATTTGTTTTAGGTCATACCTGAATGGTCTAGTGGTTTTCCCTACTTTCTTCAATTTAAGTCTGAATTTGGCAATAAGGAGTTCATGATCTGAGCTACAGTCAGCTCCTGGTCTTGTTTTCACTGACTTTATAGAACTTCTCCATCTTTGGCTTCAAAGAATATAATCAATCTGATTTCAGTATTGACTATCTGGTGATGTCTATGTGTAGAGTCTTCTCTCGTGCTGTTGGGAAAAGGTGTTTGCTATGACCAGTACGTTCTCTTGGCAAAACTCTATTAGCCTTTGCCCTGCTTCATTCCGTACTCCAAGGCCAAATTTTCCTATTACTCCAGGTATTTCTTGACTTCCTACTTTTGTATTCCAGTCCCCTATTATGAAATGTCCCATGCATACATTGCCACACTTGGTGCCCCCAACCCTGCAGCAGGCCACCCCCGACCCATGCCACTGCCGGAGACTCCTAGACACTAACAGGCAAGTCTGGGTCAGTCTCTTGTGAGGTCCCTGCTCTTTTCTCCTGGGTCCTGGTGCCACAAGGTTTTGTTTGTGCCTTCTAAGAGTTTGTTTCCCCAGTCCTGTGTAAGTTCTGGTGGTTCTATGGTGGGTCACACTAGATAGCTATATGCCAGACTCAGTTCAGTTCAGTTCAGTCACTCAGTCATGTCCAACTCTTTGCAACCCCATGAATCACAGCACGCCAGGCCACCCTGGTCCATCACCAACTCCTGGAGTTTACCCAAACTCATGTCCATCGAGTTGGTGATGCCATCCAGCCATCTCATCCTCTGTCATCCCCTTCTCCTCATGCCCCCAAAATCCCTCCCAGCATCAGGGTCTTTTCCAATAAGTCAACTCTTCGCATGAGGTGGCCTAAGTATTGGAGTTTCAGCTTCAGCATCAGTCCTTCCAATGAACACCCAGGACTGATCTTCTTTAGGATGGACTGGTTGGATCTCCTTGCAGTCCAAGGGACTCTCAAGTGTCTTCTCCAACACCACAGTTGAAAATCATCAATTCTTCCGTGCTCAGCTTTCTTCACAGTCCAACTCATACATCTATACATGACCACTGGAAAAACCATAGCCTTGAGTAGACAGACCTTTGTTGGCAAAGTAATGTCTCTGCTTTTTAATATGTTATCTAAGTTGGTCATAACTTTCCTTCCAAGGAGTAAGTGTCTTTTAATTTCATGGCTGCAATCACCATCTGCAGTGATTTTGGAGCCCCCCAAAATAAAGTCTGACACTGTTTCCACTGTTTCCCCATCTATTTCCCATGAAGTGATTCATTTCACCGCAAATTCTCATTTATTTTTCAAGGCCAAATTTAAATGTCACCCCTGTGTGGAAGCCTTCCAGACTCCACGCAGAGACAGAGGCTCCATTCTCAGTGATGCTGTAGCTCTTTATGATATTCCTGTGTGTTTTTGTTATTGGTAATGATGCCCTAGCTAGAAGGTGGTTTTCTACACCTCAGGAAAGCCATGTCTTGTTCATCTTATTCTCAGTGCTTAGCAAAGAGCTCTATACATGTTTAGCAGATGTTTTAATGAATTTACAGATGATTACTTTTAAAATACAAGCTATGTAAGTATCCTCTAGCAGCAGTATATAGAAACAGAAAAACAAAGTGCCTAGAGGGTAAACAGAAGTCAGGTTGAATCCCACTGATGACACTTATTACAGCCACATGGGTAAGGCTGCTGCTGCTGCTGCTGCTAAGTCACTTCAGTCGTGTCCGACTCTGTGCGACCCCATGGACGGCAGCCCACCAGGCTCCCCCATCCCTGGCATCCTCCAGGCAAGAACACTGGAGTCGGTTGCTATTTCCTTCTCTAATGCATGAAAGTGAAAAGTGAAAGTGAAGTCGCTCAGTCATGTCTGACTCTTAGCGACCCCATGGACTGCAGCCTACCAGGTTCCTCCATCCATGGGACTTTCCAGACAAGAATACTGGAGTGGGGTGCCATTGCCTTCTCCATGGCTAAGGCTAGTAGAATATAAAAAATATGAATGGAAAAAAGAAGAGAGGCCAACAAAAATGGTGGTGGAAAGAGATCACTTTCTCAAGTTTCATTATGTGACAAGAGCTACAATAATTCAGAGACCTTCTAACTACATTTCTAACTGTAATCATCCAGGGTCTAACTTCCCCACTCCTACAATGTACAAAATGCTAGATTCCTGGCATGTAGTTGAATGAAAATGCCATCACTCTGGTCTGCACAGAACACATCATTTATTCGAGGGGAAGAGGGAAGATACTCTTGAACATCCCATGGTTTTTTACTTTAGAAATTCAATGGAGAAAACAGTTGTTTTTGTTTTTTTTTTCCAGTGACAATACCTGCTCAAACCCAATTCATATTTTTCAACTTTGGTGGTAGTGGTGATTTTGAAAAATATACATTTCCCATATCTGGGATACTTATATACCACCTAGGTCCCCATCCACCTAGCCTTCTACCACATGCATATAGATCGCTTGGTAACCACAGACCTAGACAGATTAGCTTGGGCTCCAACCCAAGACAACTCAGACGGTCTTTCCCTTTCTTGTGCTCAGAAAAGATAGATGCTCTCCACGACCTAAGTAGAATGGGAACCTGTGCAAATAATCCACTCCCGTACAGCAAGCAAGATACTGAAAAGTTTCAATATGACTGTCATTTCCCCTACTGGCAGGGAGCGATAAATGAAACATACGTTCCTATTATCTGCCCACCCTTCAGAGTGATGGATTACCTGAATAGAAAGGGATATTGCTCCTGGGCCCTAGAGAATTATAGGTATCTCTTCATGAATGTTAATACCAGATGGTGGAGCAAAATCGCCACAGCAGAGGCAAGATCTAACCGTTAATTCACCCTTCCTTTGGGTTAAAATAAAATAAGCAATGTCTTTTGCCTTCTTCCATTTCCCTTTTTTTTTTTCCTTTAGAAAGTAAGTAATAACATCATCATTCCTGCACTAATGGCAGTAGTGGCCGTAATTTGAGGCTTAAAAGCAGAGCGATGTGCTTTGAATAGAGCTTCTCCGAGTCTAAAGAGCAACACTCTGCTACAAAGGAATATTGGTCATGTTTTGCCAACCAGGAGGTTGACCTCATCTGTCATGAGAAGACTTTAACACATAAGATAGTGCAAATAAAGCATATGGTTCCTAACACTAATAACAAGACTTTGATTAAAATGCTGTGGGAGTGAAGTGTTGGCAGAGAACAAGAGTATACCTGAAAAGCCACTTTATTTTCACGTAGTTCAAGCTTTTAAAACTGGTTCTCTTCCCTTTTCACCTTAGTAAATCTGAGTGACTCTTTAGCAACTGAAGGCTGTAGCATGTCCTGAAGTCCTCATAACAAAGGTGACTATGGGGATGGAGATGCGAAAAAGCATGTGAACAATCAAGCTTAATGGATCTGACCCGGGACCATTCCCTGAAAGTTGTTTTATTAACTAAATCCTGATGTCAATTGGTTTGTTGGCCATTGACCTCTTCATCTTCTAAGTCTAGGCCAAAGCAATTCCCAGAATTAGGTTCACTAAGTCAAGAGTTTATGGGAGAAGGCGGCAATAACAGTGCTTCATGACAGAGATTGTCAGCGTTACTTTAGAGCTCAACCTTTTAAAAAAATCTAAAAGAGACTTTTGAAGGGAGACATAGAGTGATTTTTAAGATAGGGACACGTACTACATCTCAATGCCTGCTGCCCACCTTGCCCCACCCCAATCATCTTTAAAGGACAGACAAATAGCTGTGGATTTTCAGTCATCCAAACACTAAACACTGGCTGCTTTTCCACTGGGCAAAATACTGCTGTAAATGTCAGACTCCGCAGGGATCATTAAGACTACAGAACACAAGTCCACAAAAACATATCTTCTGAAAAAAGAATCCTAAACCATTTTGCTCCAACGTGATTTATAAGAGAAATGAACATATTCTAAAAAGTGAATATGGAGATGTTTTTCTTGACCCTCAAGGAGGATCATGTGTTTGCTATGAATGGAAATTCCCAAGGTTTGTTGCACACAGTTCAGCCTCAGAACAATCTGTGTGGCGTCATTTAAAATCCCTGCTCAGGGAGTGTCAGGGATGCACACAACAGCTGAGCTGGAAGAATGCTCAGGAAGGGGAAAATAAAAACAACAGGAGTGCACTCCCAACTGTATTACCAACTTTAGACTCCTTCGTGTGAAAGATCAAATCATGCCTTTGTAAATGTTTCGCTTTTCAGGTTTCACCTCTGAGACTAGGAGAGAGAATATACTTTTGTTACTTGAAACAGTCAATGAGTTTTTCCACATTCTAGATACAAAGGGCCAAACCAATGTGACACCATGGGTATCTTATGGGTACCCCCATAAGAAGCCAGAGATGGAAAATAGAAAGTTCTTCGGGTGTCAACTGTGTTAGTAGTAGAGAGATAAAAAGAAAAACACACACATGCAGACACGCATACACACACACACACACACACACACACACACACACACACACCCTGCATGCAATGTATTCTGAGAGATGAACCACTGTTTAAATAATCATTCACTGGCTTTCTTTAAGAATTGGAAGCTACTGTTTCCGTGATGAAAGATCTAATTCATTATAATGGTTCACCACATTAAAAATGAAAAAATACCAGTCTACTGCGTCAACCTAAATTAAGCTTTAGTAAATGTTCAGACTTAGATAAATCACCTCTCTTGGAACTGAGGAAAAAGTCTTTAATATCTGGTCAAGAGCAGATTTGAGTGGCTTAGCTTACTGCATGCACAAAGTGAGCTAGCACTCATTTCCTAAACAAGTTGTGGTCTTTGGACGCAATATATTAGAACTTTAAAATGTACGTTCTGCAGTGGTTATTAATGGTTGTATCATACCATGCTTCCGTGCAGAGTCAGAATGTCTCAGCACCATTGCCACCTGGGTCCACCACTGCTTGCTCTGCCTCAGCCACTTCTGTGGCCCATCAATTCCTCTCGGGCCTGTGTGGTTCTGTTTTCTTGCGTCCATCAGTTTACTTGCCTCAGGAATGGTGGATGCCTTGCCTTAGCCTCTGCCACACAGCCCCATGTCCAGCCATCCGCCAAGTGTTTCTGGCTCCTCCCACATTGGATTAGGATGGAATGCCACTCCACAGGGCACGGGATAGAGCATCCTCTCAGATGGCAATGGATCAGGATAACCTAGAAGTGTGGGCGAGTTCATTTCTTTAGGGACAAACTCTAACCAGCGTGAAATAGGAGATGGGAGGGAGCCTAGCACACAAATTCTCTACCCTTCCTTCCATGAGCGGTTTGAAGGCACAATTTATCCACACAGCTTGTGGAGAAACACGCACAGACATTCTGACTAAATGGACACATCTGCCAAATGATCTCTTTGTGGCTCACAGCAAAGCACTGGCACACCTCACCTTGCGCTGCTCCCCTTCCTCCCCGCCTTGCCTCCTTCACGCTCACTCTCACCACCTTGGCTTTGTATCTCACCAGTTACGAACTGGCACTTAGGGCTTCCCTGGTGGCCCAGGGGTAAAGAATCCACCTGCCGGTGCAGGAGACACAAGTTCGACCCCTGATCAGGGAAGATCCCACATGCCAGGGAGCAACTAAGCCCAGGTGCCGCAACTGCTGAGACTGTGCTCTAGTGCCCAGGAGCCGCAACAACTGAACCCCGCGTGATCTAGAGCCCGTGCTCCGCAGGAAGGGAAGCCACCCCTGTGAGAAGCCTGCACACCCCAAGGAGAGAGTAGCTCTTGCTCGCCACACGAAGACCCAACACAGCCAAAACAAAACAAAACAAAAAAAAAAGAATTGGCACTTAATCTTGGCTACAGGCTCTAGGAAATCTGAGCTAAGACAGCTGGTTAGAAATTATCCCTACATTTTCAAAGGCACGTATTTCTCAGCCAAATACTGGGCACACTACATTTCATATCACTTTATGATGTTTTGAGTTCCTAAAGCAGTAACCATCCAGTTATTGACATGTAGTTGAAATTTTTGTATACATGTAATGAGAAAACAATGTCATTCCATGCAAACTGTAAACTATCAATGCAGAAATAGATACTAATTTGTTGTGCTATGTTCAGAGGGAACAGCATGATAAGGTTTTATTTTGTCATACTGCTGCAAATGCCATGACCACAGGAAAATTTATACAAAATGCGGGGTCACAAGCAATGTGGATCATACCTCAGCTTTGCAACCTACTTAGTTATGAGATCTTAAGCAAATTACTTAAACTCTCAGTTTGTGTTCCCCCCTCTACCATGTGGCACTAATACATGTCCTCCGTAATGTTGTAAAACAACCTGCCCTGTGGATAGAACTTTGAGAATGCCCAGTAATTGGTAGCTATGTACATGATCACTGCAGCTTCCCTAGTAATCAAGAAAGAGAAAGGTTTTTTATTGAACTTTTGGATGAGCTGTGAAGCATTTGAATTACAAAGAGGTATTTTGCTTACAAGTGGTAGAACTGCAACTCAAATAAGCTTAAACAACAAAGGGAAATTGTTGACTCAGATAATACAGAGAGAGAAGAATGGATCTAGCCTCAGGCATCAGAGCGCAAGTGCTTTGGTCCCTGCCCTGCTACTCTAGATCTATCGGCCCCGTCACTGTGCACATCAGCTCCATTCCGCCTGGTTCCAGACGCTCTTGCACAATGTCCAGCAGCATGAGCAGGTTTATGCCCTCTCAGCTGAGCAGCCACAGTGAAAAGAGAGCTTAGCCCATACATCTCACATCAGTTTCCTGGGACACTGAAGGGCCCTGCTGGTTTCACATGCGCACTCCGTGAACCAGTCATAGTCGTTACGGTGACAGCATATTAGAGCTGGCCAAGTCTGAACACTTGTCAAGGGGACTAAATCTGTTATTTAAAGAAGGGGTCTGAGGGACTTCCCTGGTGGTCCAGTGACTAAGACTCTGCGCTCCCAGTGCAGGGGTCCTGGGTTTGATCCCTGGTCAGGGAACTAGATCCCACATGTTCCAACTAAGACTTCACTTTCCACAGCTAAACATCCCACATGCCAAATATCGAAGATCCTGTGTGTCACAACCAAGACCTGGCACAGCCAAATAAGAAGTAAATATTAAAAAAAAAATTAAAGAAGTGGGCTGGAGAAATTTTCCAAGACACAGACATGTGTGTGCACATGTACACACACACACACACACACACACACACATGCATGCTTGCACACACACATGCGCAAATCACTGTGCAGGCTCAGCACATGTTTTCTGAAAGGGGCCAGATAGTTTATGTTGTGCGGTCCTCATCAGGTCCCAGTTGCACATTCCTCTTTGGTGTTTGTTTTTGCAATCCTTTAAAAATGTACAGAGTGCTCACAACTTCCTGGCTGTACACTAATAGGCCACAAGCCACAGTTAGCCTACCACTGCACTATAGATATAACACAAGCAAAAAAGAATATGAAGGACTTTTCATTATGGAACCAGTGATATGTTGGATATATTTGTACAGAGCTAGATGGTTAGACTTTCACTAGTGAAGAACTACACGACACAGTGGGTGCGTAAGGAAACAATTTCTATCCAGCAGTCAACAAACAAATATTTTCTTGACAATATACCACTAAAATTCCAAAATTCACAGCACACTCATAAACTGGGCCTTGTATTTTAAAGACACCAAGTTACCTATATTTTGTATGCTGCCGCTGCTGCTGCTGCTAAGTCACTTCAGTCGTGTCTGACTCCATGCGACACCATGGACTGAAGCCCACCAGGCTCCTCCGTCCATGGGATTTTCCAGGCAAGAGTACTGGAGTGGGGTGCCATTGCCTTCTCCAATGCATGAAAGTCAAAAGTGAAAGTGAAGTCGCTCAGTCGTGTCTGACTCCTAGCGACCCCATGGACTGCAGCCTACCAGGCTCCTCCATCCATGGGATTTTCCAGGCAA
>SJYQ01005537.1:0-67461 GCA_006410935.1 Redunca redunca | reverse complement strand
TCTGGGAAAGAAAGGCTGGTGGGGGGAGCCCGGTGACCCACGGAGACGGGAGGGGATGGGGGATGGAGATTTCGGGGAAGAGCCTTCTGGGCAGAAGGAGCCAGGCACAAAGGCCCTGCGCAGGGGGCACGGCCGCAGTGCTCCAGGGCCCAAGAGGAGGCAGGTGTGGCTGGCACAGGGCAAGGGCCAGGGGAGGCCAGAGGGAGCGGGCCGGGGCATCCCAGGGACGTGGGAAGGAGCCCTGTGTCCTGCGCTGATGGAGGGGAGGGGTGGAGGCAGGAGCAGGGAGCCGGGGGGGCTGGGGCAAGAGCCATAGAGATGCCCCCCACCCACCCCATGGTCTGGATGAAGAGCCACTGGGCCCTGGGGGAGGGAGGGAAGCAAGCAAGGAGCACGGTCCTCCGCCCAGAGCGGGACTCAGGCAGCCCCCGCCTCTCCCGTCCTGATACCGCGCTTGCCCGACCCCTGGGCCTTCCGACATGCCGTGCCCTCTGCCCGGAACACCCTTCCCTTCTCCCCTTCAGCCTGCTCCTCACGTTCCCGTCCTCTGGGAGGAGGGGTGACTCTTCCTGACTGGCATGGCTCCGCAAGGTTAGGGGCTCCCCCCAGAGGATGGGGTCTCAGCATAGACCAGCCCTCGAGGCTTCTCCGAGAGCCCCGCCCCTCTCAGAGCTGGAGCTGGGTCAGGGCCCAGCCCACCCATCCTCAGGTCAGCGCTTGGGGGTGAGGGAGCGCTGGTAAACCCAGCGTTCTGGGCCACGTCAGGCCGCGTCTCCAGCTGCATTCCTGCAGGGCCTCACGTTTTGTTCATTGATCAGTTCTACCAATGTTTAGTGATCCCTGGGCTCGGCCCTGGGGACTGGGCAGTGAGTAGCAGAGGCGGTGCCTGCTGCCATGGGGGTGGGTGCAGATGCTGAAGCCCTCTGCTAACAGCCCTTCGAGAGGGCGCCAAGCGCTGCAGAGGGGAGAGGGGTGGCTGGGGGTGCTCCCCTAGCTGAACCGGAAGAGCAACAAGGCTCCAGCCAGACCAGGACCTGGGGCAGGAGTGGTGCAGACAGCTGGTGCAAAGGCCCTGAGGCCAGAGGACACCCCAGGAGCTCAAAGAGCTGCTGGGGGACTGAGGGGCATCACGGGGCTTGGGGCAGAACGTGGGGGGAGGGTGTTGGGGAGGGGGACTTGGGGAGCACAGTGCCTGGGGGGGCGTCAGGGGGCAGGGGCTTGTGGGGTGCAGCAGGTGCGCTGTGGGGTCTGGGTTTTATACCTAATGCAGTGGGAAGCTGCAAGTGGGTTTCACGCACCTGAGACGATATGGTTTGTGCTTCTCAGAGCTCCCCTGGGAGCTGAGAGGGCAGGAAGGTGACCGGGGGCCGGCTGGGGGTCCCAGTGTGGGTGGGGAACGTTTGTGCCTGAGGAGGCGCTGATGTAGGGGCCCAAAGTTCGGGGGCAGCAGAGGGGAGCCATGGAGGGGCGGCACTATAGGCTGGAGATAAAAACCTGGAGGCTGTCTTCCAACGCCACTGTTTCAGAGACGAACACTTATAAAGTCCAGGAGTCAAGGACGGCCTGACAGGCATCGTGCCCACCCAGATCCCAGGAGAGCCCTTCACAAGGAAGCACTGTCGGGATGGGTCCTGGGGAGGGTGGGGGCGCCTGGGCACGGAGCCCATCACCAGCTGTGCCCAGGGCTAGTTAAGGTGCCCAGTCCCAGGGCGGGCATGAGCTGCTCCAGAAGAGCCCAGCCTGAGCCCCCAGAGGCGGGCAACCCGGCCTGGGGCCCATGCAGCCCCAGGAACCCAGGGGACCCCAGGGGACCCCAGCGCAAGACACCCACGTCTCACTGCCCGAGCTGGGTGAGGGCCCGGGCCCACGGCCACCCCTCACCGAGCCTCAGTTACGCATCTGAGGAAAGGGCACAAAAGGGCCGGCGTCCCCGGTTCTGTATGGAGGAGGAGGGGCGCAGACCACGCTGCAGACGCCCACCCGGGGTGAGGGGGGGGGCGGCGTCCCTCTCACGTCACAGCTGCCGTGGCCGCCGGGTTCTCGCCCTTCCAGGCCATGGCACACGCTGTGTCACCATACAATGGACTAAACAGGCTCTGTGGTTTGTCCCACCACTAAACGTGAGCCCTAGGAGGGCCTGGGTTTGGGGCAGGCTGTGCACGTCTGGAGCCGCAGAGCTGAGGACACGGCCTGCCTCTGCCCAACTGCGATCACGTGTGACCCCACGGCGTCGCCGGGGCTCCGATCCCAGCGGAAGCTCCTCTTCCTCCCCTGCTGGGGCCCAGAGTCAGCTCGGGGCCCTGTGGGGGACAGGGGGCGGGCAGGGGGCCCCTCCCAGCCCGCCGTGTCCCACCGCCCCCGACCCCGGCAGGTCGGCTCGCAGAAGGCGTGGGATCGATCGCCCGGAGCCAGAGCGGTCTGCTCGCTCTGATACCATCAGCTTCCCATTAAGCGGATCAATAGCTTCCACTGGTTTCCAATTTTTGTTTCCAGAAATTCATCTCCCAGACACCTTTTTAATTAACCCCCTCCCACACACCCAGGACGCCCATAGATCACCCACCCCATGCCCCGTCTGTGGGCCAGGGACCACAAGGCTGGAGTCTCTGGGGAGCTGAAGGTGTGGCAAGGGAAGCGGGGTGGCCCCAGGAGGGTCTGCCCCCTGCACCTGAGGGGACTCCCACCCCACGGGGGCAGGGGCCGCTGCCTGTCTCCATCAGTGCTGCATCCACCGCGCCCCCCACACAGCAGGTGCTTGGTAAATCCTTGCTACACGCTCAGGAAGAGCTCTCCTTTCTTGCCAGGCGTTGTCCTAAGGGCCCCACTGCGTCTTCAATCCTCACGGCGATCCCCGAGGGGCGCTGCTAGATGGGAAGACTGCAGGAGAGAAGGGTAATGTGACCCGCCTAGGGTCGCGCAGCTGGTGCATGGTGGAGCAGGACGTCGCCTGCCACCTGACCGTGGCCATCAGTCACAGCCCAGCCGACGGCAGCCCCCGCCCCTCCACTCTCCGAGCCCCGCCCCCTCCTGAAGGGCCGCCCTCTGTCCTGTGCCCCGTGTAACTTCATGACACACGCTCTTCGTGTAGACGTGTTTGTCGAGCGACTCAACGAGTGACTCCTGTGCTCTCTTTCTTGGAAACACAGCACACGTGGCCAGTCTGGGGGGCAAACCTGGAACATGGCAGGCTGGGGATGAAGGGGAGGGAAGGGGCGAGTCCTCTGGGGGCCCTGAGGGCGAGCTCTCTGCTGACTGCTCTCCCGGGGCCCTCACCTGGGGCCCTCTGAGTCCACTCGGAACCTCCCTCGCCCTCAGATCCGGGCTCTCTGCAGTCTACAGGGTGGGTTCAGAGCCGTGATTTCGTTCTTACGTGAAGTCTTAAAACCTTGTAGTGAGTGAGTGGATTACAGCTGACCCGGCTTCCCAAGTGGCGCCAACGGCAAAGAGCCCGCTTGCCAGTGCAGGACGTAAGAGACGCGGGCACGATCTCTGGGTCGGGAAGAGTCCCTGGAGGAGGAAACGGCAACCCACTCCGGTATTCTTGCCTGGAGAATCCCACGAACAGAGGAGCCTGGCTGGTGGGCTACAGTCCGTGGGGTCGCACAGAGTCAGACACGGTTGAAGTGCCTTAGCACGCACGCACAGCTGACTCAGCATCCAGGCAGAAACCCACCGGGGGCCAGAGCTCAGCCCTGGGCCTCTCTCGTCCTCCCCGCCCCCAGCCCTGGCTCTGGACTCAGCTGCTCTCAGGGACCCCAGGTGCAGGGATCATCACAGCCCCTCCCGTTCACCCCTCACCTTCGGCCTCCACCACACGCTGGCCCGGACAACACTGGGTCCGCCTGGAGGGGCAAGCCCTTCAGCCACCCCCCGACAGGCACGGCAGGGCTGCAGGGGTCTTCCAGGCACCCCCCTGCCCATTTTATCCCTGTGGGTCCGCACGAGGCAGAGCTCTGAGCACGTGCGTGCTGCGTTTGTGACACCAGTGACTGAGGAAACACCGAGGTGGCCACCCGTCTCCAAGGCCTGGAGGTCACAGCCTGGACACCCTATGGACACACCGTCTCCCGCAGCATTTCAACCCTGCGTGAGAAAGGACGCCACACGCCAGCTCCAGGGCCCATGAAACCCCCCAACCGCGCAGAGTTAGCCGGAAAGATGGAAAGAGTAAGCGACCTGGGTGGTTTTATGGAAATGCTTAGATCTTAATGAAATGCCAAGCCAAAGTCACAATGAACGTGTAAAATGCCACGAAGCCAGCAGACCCATGGCTGGCTCATTCCCGGTGCCTTTTTCCATGCAGAGAAGGGGACCCGCAGACAGAGACCCGGAGCCTCCACACACCCCCAGGAGGTACTGAAAGGTGGTCACCCAGAGGCTGAAAGATCAAGCCGGGGCCAATCAAAGCAGTGAGTGGAGAAAAATAAAGCCAGTTCCCACCGCCTCTCACCTTGAGCTCCAGACTCTAGAGACCATCCAGGTAAGTGAAGGCAGTGGACGTCACCCCCATGACCACCATCCCTGTGGCCACTACAGTTAACTGGGTGCCTGCTGTGTGGCCGGCACAGTTAGACGCTCCCCACGTGCTTGTCCTTCCCAGCAACCAGTTCAGGTGAGCATCAGCTCCCCTTTACGCCCAAAGAAACTAAATGGGCTCAGGGAGGGTAAGTCACTTGCCGGAGGTCACACAGCTGGTGAGAGGCACCGGTAGGGTTAGGCCCAGGGCTTTGCTTAGATCTGAGCTGGAACCCACGTCCGGCAGCTGGTATAATGTCTGCTGGCATCACGGCGGCTCTGACTCGGTGGGGTCACTCAGCCCGGTTTTCCCAGACTTCCACTTGTGCCTGAGGACTCTGCGGCCCACCACCAACCCCGTGAGCCTGGGCCGACAGGCTGACGCTCTGGGGTCCGCTGGGCATGGGCACGGTGGTGGGGTCCTGACTCACTGCCGGCTGGCGCAGACCCCAGCCACAGAGTCTCCAGTGGCAGAGTGTGGGCTTTGAGTTACCCCTGGGCAGGTGGGATATTAGTTCCCAAACCAGGAATCGAACCTGAATCTCTAGCATTGCCAGGCAGGTTCTTAACCACTGGGCCGCCAGGGCAGCCCATTAAGGACCCTCTGACTCTCGTGTGAGTGGTTGCTGTGCCAGCTAAGAAATGAAGCCTTCATTTTCAGGTAACAATTTATCGCAGGTATTTTTCCATCGTAAGCTCCGTGGCAGGGCAGCCCTTGTTTTTATCCATGAGGAGTTCCTTCAGGAGCCTGCCCAGAGGCCGGGTTACGGGTCAAAGCCCATGGACGCTTGGGGAGACTCGACACGAGTGCCCAAACAGCGCTCCGGGCCGCAGTGAGCACGGTCCCGCCCACTTTCCAGCCTCGCACACCCAGGTCCTGTCTCGCACGAGGGCGTCACCCCATGCCATCGGGAGCCAGGCTTGGTGGGACGCACCTTCCCTAGCTCGGGCGGGACTGGCCTGTCCCCCTGAGTGCGGAGTCCAGACCTGCCTGGCTCCCAGGCAGAGAAGCCAGGCTCCCTGGCTGGTCAGATCTTCTCTGAGCGGACAGAGCTTCAGAAATTGCCACAGGGACTCACGCAGGGCAGCTGCAGGGAGAGAAGCACCCTGTGATCGGGTCTGGACGAATCTCACAAGAGAACCGCGGGCCTGCAGATCTCAGAGCCCCACTGCGGGGCTGGCGGGGAGGCACCCGCTCGGGACGCTCCCCTGTTGGGAAGTGCTCGGAAGGGAACCAGGAGGGATGGCGGGTGTGGGTGGGGAGGCTGTGGCCTCCTGCAAGCTCGGGGGTCCCACAGACAGCACGTCCTTCTGGGGTCCTGACCTCCCAGGCTGCCCTCCAGACAGCAACCCCAGGTGGGCGTGTCCAGAGCGCTGGCGGTGGGGGAGGGCTCACACAGGGTCCGCCAGGGCCCTTGGTGCCCTGGGCTCCGTGCTGACTTACGCACGGGGCCACTCACCCCGGGTGGCAGGGCGCAGGGCAGCTTCCTCTCCGTCCTCCCCTCCCTCCTCTCGAGGCAAAATACAAACAAACGCAGGGCCCCCGGGGCAGCTGGCCAGCGCATCCGGATGGTGGCTTCGGGGCCCACCGGGCGGTCCACCCACCCCGCCCGGGCCCCCCGGGGCAGCTGTTCGGTGCCTCCGCTTCCCTCCCTGAAAGCACTGCACCCACCTCGGGGGGTCATTACGAGCATCTGAGGTGTTTTTGCTCATATTAAATGCTTTAGAATGGTTCCAGGCACACAGGAAGAGTTATATACTGTACAGATTGTTCGTTTTCTTTTCCCTAGGTTTGGAATATTTTGTAATCTAAAATATACCCCATAGAAATGTAAAATATACCCCATAAAAACGTAAATTGGTACATCCACTATGGGAAACAGGTTCCTCAAGAAACTAAAAATATAACTGCTATATGACCCAGCAATCCCACTCCTGGGCATATATCCAGACAAAGCCAGAATTCAGAAAGATTCCCGCTGTGCCAACTGCAGCACTATTCATGGCAACTAAGACATGGAAAGAAGCTGAATCTCCACCAGCAGACGATGGATAAAGACGTGACACACGGTGGAATATTACGCAGTCATCAAAAGGAGCGACACGATGCTGCTTGCAGCAGCGTGGATGGGCCGGAGAGAATCCTGGGTCAGACAGAGAAAGACACGTAGAGGGCATCGCTTACACGAGGAATCTCAACTACGGCGCTCGTGAGCTTAACTACAAAACACGCACAGACAGAGAGAAGAGGCTGGTGGTGGCCGAGGCGGTGGGGTGGGGAAGGGAGGAGCTGGAAGTCTGGTGTGAGCAGACGGCTAAACAACAAGGCCCGACCGTACAGCACAGGAGCTACCTGCAACATCCTTCGATAAACCACGAGGAGCAAGAGTGTGAAAAAGAGCGCCGGACGCGTGTAGCAATCCTCGTGCTGCGCAGCAGAAATGAACGCCACACTAAACCCACCACGCTTCCATTACAATACATAAGAATTGGGAGGGAGGTGGGAGGGGGGTTCAGGATGGGGAACACATGTACACCCGTGGCTGATTCATGGGAATGTATGGCAAAACCACCCCAATATTGTAATTAGCCTCCAATTAAAACTTTTTAAAAAGAAACAAACAAAAAAATAAAATAAGGGAAAAAAAAACTCAACCATACCACAGCAGCTGGGTGATTCCAAACAGGTGTCCCGACAAGGGCGTCCACGGCTTCCGCGCCACGGCCCCGCCAAGCTGCCTGGCCCTGGCTCCCTCGGGCCTGCGTCTGGCCCAGCCCCGCCCCGCCCGTGCCGGCATCCCTCCGCCCTGACCCATCTCGGATTCTCCTTGGCTAGATTTTAGCCAGGGTTGGTTTCTGTCTCCTGAACGCAAAAACGCTGCTGGATATCCCATGTTCTCAGGGACCTTCTGGGCCGCCGAGCCCCCGGACCCCGAGAAGAGGGAGGCAGCTGCCCCAGCCTCGCGGCTTGCCAGGTTCCTGCAACGGATGACCGAGGTCTGGGGATTTCCTTGGGGTGGGGCGGGGCGCCAAGTAGAGAGGCCATGCCCACGGACCTGTCTTAGGGCGCTTAGCCGGGACCCGCCGGAAACAAGGGTGAGGGCGGGCCTGGGGAGTGACTGTGCCCAGCTGCCACCCCGTAAGAAGAGTCGCTGAGGGGGCTGGAGGGACGTGAAGAGGGGCGACCAGGATGCAGTAACAAACCAAAGGGACCCCAGTCCTGCCTGCCCAGCTGGGCTGGAGGCCCCCTCCCTGCAGCCAGGGCCGGGGGTCCTGACCTTGCCCCCAGCCCTGAGAGCTGTGACGGGAACAGTCTGCGTGGGGAGGTCAGGGAGGGCTTTTCCGAGGAGGCGACAACTGAGCGGAGGTGGTTTGGACACTTCGAGGGTCTCCACTCCAGACGTGGAAGCCTCTCAGCCGTGAGTCTGGCCACGGCAGCGAGGGCGTGGCTGGCAGGCAGGGCTGCCTGTGCGGCTTGGCAAGAAGGAGCAGGGGCCGCCGGCTGGGGGTCCACATCCCTCTCCCTGACTCACTGCACAGCTTGGTACAGGCCCCGGGCCGGGGCACAGCGGGCATGGGGGAAGAGGAGGGGGTCTTAAGGACCTCAGGGAGCTCCCGGGAGCAGAAGCCCCCACCTCCATCCTGCACCTCACCGCGAGGCTGCATGAATCAGCGTCTGATCTGCCCAGCTTCACACGCTGCTACCTCTGGCCGGCACGGCTGTGATTAAACCCGCCCTGCCGCACGCCGCCCCGGGCGGGAGCCGCTGTCATCTCAGGCTCCTGCTGAGCGCCAGGGCCATGGGGACCCCTCCAACGCCATGCCTCCCTCCCTCCCCTCCAGGGAAGGGTCTGCTGCCAGCCCCGCTCACGGGACATCTGCACACCTGCCCGGACCTGCTGCCCGCACTCCCTCAAGTCAGCAGCCGACGGGCGAACGCCTGCTGGGGGGAGCCCCCAGCGCCCGCCGCCTGCACCCCACCCTGGCCCCGCAGCGTAAAGGAGCCCTCAGGGAAGGGATGGGGGGCCTAGGGGTGAAGGGGGGTCCGGTGGTACTCAACATCCGGACACATAAAGAACTAAAACTCAAAAAGAAAAGCCCAAATAATTCAACTCAAAACTGGCCAAGGGCTTGAGCTGATACACAGATGACCAGCACCCGTAAGACAAGATGCTCAGCTGAGGGAGACGCGCCAAAGCCCCAGTGAGATACCGCTCCATCGCCTCACGCTGACTGCTGAAACGCGGAGACGGCTCACAGATACACGTACACCCATGTACAAATACGACAGCTAAAATGCGGAGACAACTCACAGATACACGCACAGCCACGCACAAAGGCTCACAGCGGCTGAAGCGTGGAGACGGGTCACAGATACACGCACACCCACGCACAAAGGCTCTCAGAGGCTAAAACGTGGAGACAACTCACAGATATACGTACACCCATGTACAAATACGGCAGCTAAAACGTGGAGACAACTCACAGATATACACACATGCACGCACAAAGGCTCATGGCGGCTGAAACGTGGAGACGGCTCACAGATACATGTACACCCATGTACAAACACTCCCAGCAGCTAAAACGTGGAGATGGCTCACAGATATACGCACACGCATGCACAAAGGCTCCCGGTGGCTGAAACGTGGAGACAGCTCACAGGTACATGTACACCCATGTACAAACACTCCCAGAAGCTAAAACGTGGAGATGGCTCACAGATATACATGCACCCACGTACAAACACTCACGGCGGCTGAAACGTGGAATCAATTCACAGATATACGCACACGCACGCACAAACACCCCCGGCAGCTAAAAGGTGGAGACGGCTCACAGATATACATACACCTGTCTACAAACACTCCCGGCAGCTAAAACGTGGAGACGGCTCACAGATATACGCACACGCATGCACAAAGGCTCCCGGCGGCTGAAACGTGGAGACGGCTCACAGATACATGTACACCCGTGTACAAACACTCCCGGCAGCTAAAACGTGGAGACGGCTCACAGATATATGTACACCTGTCTACAAACACTCCCGGCAGCTAAAACATGGAGACGGCTCACAGGTACATGTACACCCATGTACAAATACTCACAGCAGCTAAAACATGGAGACGACCCAAATGACCATCAGCGCATGACAGATTAACAAAGCACGGTCCATGCACACAGCAGAGCATCATTCGGCCTTCAAGGCAGGACGTTCTGACTCCTGCAGCCTCATGGGGACTGAGGGGATGTGATACTCAGGGAAAAAAGCCAGTCACAAAGGAGAAGCACCGTGTGACCCCACTCACGCAGCGTCCCTGGAGGAGTCACATTCACAGAGACAGAGAGTAAACGGTGGGGGCCGGGGCCTGAGATGCGAGTGTTTCACGGGGACAGAGGGTCAGTTTGGGAAGACGGGAGGCTCTGGAGGTGATGCTGGGGTGGGCCCCATGACTGTGTGAACGCTCTTAAAGCCACTGACTTGTACACGTTAAAATGGGTCCATTTTACATTATGCTGATTTTTCCAATAAAAAAGTAAACAAAAAATAAGAAGGTGAGCCCACATGAACCGTCTGATCCCTCCAACCCCTCCTTAAAAGGGATCCAGGGGCTCGCGGGGCTCAAAGCTAAAGCTTCCTTAGCTGTAAACTTGCTTCTGCCGATATTATGAGAAACAGACTTTTAAACACAGTTACATGGTGATGGAAGCAGAGAGAGGGAGCTGGTTGTGGGGTCTGAACCGTGAACGGCGTTCATCTAGCGTGTCTTGAGACCATCACCACGTTGCAGCTCACTGTTTATAATTTAAAGCAGTGAGTGAAAGTCTCTCGGTCGTGTCCAGCTCTTTGAGACCCCACGGACTATACGGTTCATGGAATTCTCCAGGCCAGCACACTGGAGAGGGTAGCCTTTCCCTCCTCCAGGGGTCTTCCTGACCCGGGAACTGAACCCAGGTCTCCTGCACTGCAAGTAGACCCTTCACCAGCTGAGCCATCAGGGGAGCCTTTCACTTTCATAGTTCAAAGCAGAGACCGTATTAAACCACAAAACGGGCTTGAGGAAGATCAATACAGTTCTGGGTTTTTCCCCTCCAGTGACTGATGCTTATTAGGAAATAAATGGTCAAAACCTTTCATGAAAGGAAGGAAAGAGCAGCCAGGGGGCTGGCTGTGGTTGCGGCTTCTGGACCCCTGGTGGAGAGCACCTCCCAGGCGGGCTGTGCAGAAGGTCAGTGCAGAATGGGAGCCGCTGTGGATCCATCACTCACGGTGAGCGACGATGGAGCTGATGACGGGCTGGGGCACGAAGTGTGGGCCCAGAACCCGGCTCTGGTTCCCGGGGGCAGCACAGCACTGCCGTTGGCCGCTGCGAGCACCCGGGGTCGTCTGCGCCCCACCCCACTGGCTGAGCACAGCGCCCCCCGCCCCCCAGTGCTCTGCAGCCCCACCTGGGAGGCGGCCAAGGACCCGGGGTGGAGAGGGATCCGCCCCCAGCAGCTCCCGGCTCCCTTGGGAAGACTCTGGCCTCAGAGGCACGCTCCTTGGAAGGCATTCCCTGCACACAGGCCGGCCGCCAGCCGCTCCAGCTCAGGGACCAGGGTGCGCTTGGGGCCGGCCAGGCACTCGGCAGCAGCAGGGACCTTCAGGGCCCCGAGAGACAGTCCAGGACTCTGTTCTTCTCTCCCACCATCCTCCCGGCCTCACAGAATCCAGGGCCGCCCTGTGAGGTGGTGACGGTCACTGCGTCCACTTCGCAGGTGAGCAAACCGAGGCTTTGGGAGAGGGACTCTCGCCACCCGGGTCTCTCCGACCCCAGCCTGGGTCCCTCAGGCGGCGCTCTCCCTGAGGATGGCGGGGGTTGGGCCTCGTTCCAGATCCCAGCTCCGTGGCTCTCAGGCTGAGCACACTCAGGCAGGCACGGGACCTGTCTGGGTTCCACGCGTGCCTCCCAAGGCCACACGTGGCACACGCTCAGCTAATGCCGATTCTCCTCCTTCCCTTCCCTGAGGAGGAGCTGCTCGCAGTCTAGAGGGAGGAGGCGTTCAATTAGGAAAATCTCCCGGTGCGATCTCAGATGGGGCACTGAGCAGAGGGGTCTGGGAGCTCCGGGGAACGAGCGAGGAGTCCTGCGGGCAGGAAGCAGGTCCAGGAGCCCCAGGTCGGGGCCCAGGGGCACAGCCCAGGCTTCCTTCAAAGTGCTGCTAAACCAGCCGCCTCTACGGGGCTCCGGGCAGACCTCAGTCACCGGTTAAATCCTAGCCTTCGTCTCTTAGAGCACGTACCCCGCCAGGTTGGGGGTTACACCCAGGCAACACCAGCTGAGACGTGGCCTACGCAGATGCAAACAGAAGGCAGTTTCGTGTAAGTCTCACCTCCGGCCTGTGTGGCCCCAGCGCCCTGCGGCCCCTGGAGCACAGCCCTCATCCCCAGAGGAGGACGGCTCCTCCCCACAGCCACTGTCATCCTCGGTCACGGTCGCAGCACCAGCTGCCCCTCACCCTGCAGCCACCACAGACTCTACACCAGCGGTCAGCAGGCCACGGCCCCCGCCACATCCGGCCGCGGTCTGTCTTTGTAAGTGATGCGTACATTTCTTCTAAGGCGGAGACAGCTGCGGGACAGCGCGGCCCGTGAAGCCCGAAACAGAACGAGTTTGCTGACCCCTGCTCGACACTGGTCTGCTGGACTCCTCACGGCCTCCTGGGGAAGGGATGCCAGTTTCTCATTTCACAGAGGAGGTGCCCAGGGCTGGGAGAGGAACGGCCAGCCCCACGGAGGCCAGGCTTCTAGGCTGTTTCCAGCAGGCAGCTCGGGGCAGGGCTGGCTCGGACACCTGCTTGGTGACTGTTTGCTGAATAGACAGGTGGACAGGTAACGGATGGGCGGGTGATGCCGTGGCTGAATGACAGTCCAGTGTGGAGTCTGGGGCCACGGGGACCTTCCTGGAGGCCCGTGAGCACAGGCGCTCGCTGCCCTGGGGGGCGGAGGCCCTGGGCAGAGACCTGCAACCGTGATGCGCCCAAGTGTGCCAAGGTCTCGGGCAGCCGGGACCCAAGTGGACCAAGGCCAGCCCCGAGAGGACGGGCTCCAGCCCGGCCATCATGGGAAGCCCGGCAGGCACAGGACAGGCTGATTTCGCCTCTGGGAGATGAGGCACAGGACAGGCTGATTTCGCGTCTGGGAGGTGAGGCACAGGACAGGCTGATTTCGCCTCTGGGAGATGGCAGATTCGGGGGTCTGGGCCTGGTTTGGGGAAAGAGAAGGCAGGCACCCTGCTTTGCCAACACCGGATCACTAAGGGGGCACGGTCAGGACGGGCGCTGAGCCAGGCCTGCCCAGCTCCCAGCTGCGACACAGAGGGGCCAGACAGGGCTGCCTCGAGAACGGGTGGTGAACAGCCCTCCAGAACCACGGCCCTCGGGCTCAGGGGACCACTGGGGCAACTGGAGGCTGAAAGGGGACCTCCATGTAAACTGAAGGCCCGGCCTCTGCAAGCTGGTGCCAACCCTGCAGGCCACCAGGGGCAGCAGGCACCAGCGCCTGCCCTGAGCCGGGCCCTTCCCTTCCAGCGGGGAGATGACGGTCTGCCTGACCCGACAGGGGGTGGCATGCTGTGAACCGCAACTGCGCCCGGAGAAGGGGCCAGCCTGCAAATGCAGCAGGCTGCCCAGGGGCGGCCTCGGCGAGAGGAGGCTGGCGGTGCGAAGGCCTGAAGCAGATGAGGGAGCCACAGAGCGTCTGAGAGGAGGCCAAGCCAGGCTGTGGGCTCGGCCGGTGCAAAGGCCCTGGGGCAAGAGCTTGCCTGGAGCCCAGGGATGGCTGAGGCCAGGCAGAAGCCAGGCTGTGGGCTCGGCCGGTGCAAAGGCCCTGGGGCAAGAGCTTGCCTGGAGCCCAGGGATGGCTGAGGCCAGGCAGAGGGCAGGCAAATGGCTCGTCCACCTGGGGGGCTACGCAGGGACGAGGTCTGTGGCCCCCCTCAGCCCCTCACGGGCGAGGCTGGCTGGGATCAGGGGCCAGGACACAATGGGGTGGGCCGTGAGGGTTGCTGCAAGGACCCTGTCTCTGCTGTGAGTGGGCAGGAGTGAGTAGGAGGGGCCCCTCTGGCTGCTCGGTGGGGAAGGGCTGACTGTTCAGAGGGAAACAGGCAGAGCTCCGCGCAGAGCTCAGGGCGGCCCCTCATCGAGTCCAGCAGCTACTGCCTGACGCCCTCAGCACAGGCTCTTGGAGGGGGGGCTCAGCACAGGCTCTGGGGGGAGCCCAGCTCCTGGGTCCCCAGACCGCCTCCACTCTGCAGCCTAAACCCCGAAGCTCACACAGTGACAAGGTCACAGGGTCGTTACTGGACACCTACGGACCACAAAGCCAGGCTTCTGGGCCCGCAGCCGGCCTGCTCCTCATTGCAGGAGCCACTCCCGAGTCTCCATCTAGAAGGGGGGCCTGGCGGTATGCAGCCTGGGCCTCCTCCAGAGCTCCCACGGGAGGGGCTCCAGGGCTCCCCTGACCCCGGGGCAGGGCTGGGGTTCACCACCCTCTTGAGTTTCATAAAGACCATTCAAGGCCCAGAGAATGAATTTTCCCTAGGAAGACAATTACATATCAAGTAGGACACCCACTGAGCAGACGATTAAGAAAAGGACCCAGCCAAGAAGGCTCTGTGCGGGCTGACTTCGAGAAGGAGGCGGGCACAGAGTAGCTGGGAAGGCGTCACTGGTGGTGGTGGCTGCGGGCAGCGGCCCCTGGGAGGTGCTCGTCCTGACATCGGGGTCTCCCCGGCCCCGCAGCTGGTTTCAGAGCTAACACTGGCATCCGAGGGGGAGCCCAGCCTTCTCAGTCTGCCGATAAAGGAGCGTAACAACAGCACTCAGGCCCAGCCAGGGAGGAAGCAGACATCCTCAGGCTCGGGGGCTGCGAGGGGCTGTGGTCTGTGGCCCCCATCGGCCCCTCGCGAGCACATACCCGGTGGGCTCACATCGCCGTGTGGGCTGGGGGCTCAGGAGAGCTTGCAGGACAACTGTGCCTGCGGCCGTCCCTCGACGACAGAAATCAGAGCGGCGGGTGGTGGCGGGGGTACGAGAGGCAACGCCCGCCCCACACTCACTGAACTGAGAGGTTGCAGACTGAGGGGGCGTCCAGGCCGTGACGTGCGGGGGGCCGGCAGGTGTCAAGAGCTCGGGAAAGGGCTCCAGGGGGACTGTCCTTAGCGATGTGTCTGGCCTAGGTCTCGGGCCCAACCCTACCTCCTGACTCCACGCCAGGCAGCCCCTGATGGATAAGAATTCATCTGCACTTTCCAAAATCGCATGCAAATGGGGTCGCACATTTCAGTCTGACTTCTTTCACTCAGCACAACGACTTTAGGTCCATCCGAGTTGCTGCACGAATCGGCCGTTCATGGCGCTTTCCCGCCAAGCGGAATTCCACGGTATGGATGCGCGGCTGTGTGCGCCCCACTCCTCAGCGCAAGGGCGCTTGTCTACTTCCCCTCTTTGGCGATTACGAACCGGACTGCTACGCACGCTCGTGCACAAGCTTTTGGGTGGACGCGGCTTCATTTCTCTCAGTAAATAAGCGCCTAGGAGTGGAAAGGCTGGAGCATGTGGTAGGTACGTGTAACCTTTTCAGAAACCGCTAAACTGTGTCCCAGCGTGGTTACACACCAGTTCACATTCTGAAAGTTTCAGATCCTCCACACGTGCAAACGCACATGCTGCATAAGTCATTTTAATTGTTGCCATCCTAGTAGGCGTGTAGAAATACGTCATTTTGGTTTTAATTTGTAAGGAGGCCGAGCATCATCCCTTCATTCTTGGCATTGGGAACTTGAGCCTTTTCTCTCTCTTCCCTGGATTAATCTGTCTAAGGGTTTATTACCTGTATCAATATTCTCAAAAGATCTGGGTTTCAGTTTCATTTATTTTCTCTGTTTTCTGTTTCATTGATTTCTGCTCTGATATTCACGTTTTCTTTCTTCCACTGATTTTGGGCTTTATTTGTTCTTAAAGAAAAAAAGAATCTGAAACTTGTTTCTTAAGGTGAAATGTAAGCTCACTGATTTGAGACCGTTTCTCCTGTCTAAATACTGCTGGTATCTTGTGCCTTAAAGTGTCCTTCACGTGTTGCTTGAGTAGCGTTCCACAAATTTTTGATATGCAGTGTTCTTATAATTCAGTTGAAAAGACTTTGATTTCCTCTTTCACACAGATTCTTTAGAAATGTTATTTATTCTCCAAATACTTGGGGACTTTTCCAGGAATATTTCCAGAAGTTCTTGATGTTTAATCAATTTCAGTGTATCACAGAACATACTTTGTATGCTTTGAATCTAAGGCAGTTTTATCGCACAGAATTTGGTCTATCTTGAGAAGAATGTTTACCTGCTGGTTTGGGGTGGAATGTCAGGACAGGTACAGCTGGCTGATGATGCTGTTTCGATCTTTTATATCCTTATTGATTCTATCTACTTCTGTTCTATCAAGTATTAAAAGAGGAATAATAAAGTTTCCAGTTATAGTCATGGATTTGTATATTTCTCCTTGCCGTCTTTTCGGTTTTTTCTTCCTTTATGTATTTCAAACATGTTATATGATGACACAGGACTATCGCTTTCCTCTTTATGAGCTGGTCTCTTAATGACTATGTCCTGGCCGTCTCTGTCCTTGCCAACGCCCTTTGCTCTGAGGTTTAATGTTGATATAGTCATTCCACTTCCCTTTTTGACCAGTGTTAGTTCTACACATTTTTCCATCGTATTTGTATCTTTATATGTAAAACATTTCTTGTAGGCAGTACATAATTCTCACTTTTTAAAACCATCTAATCTGAAAATCACTACCTTTTAACTGGGATATTTAGGTCATTTATATTTACTGTGAGTACTTGAAAATGATTAGGCTTAAATCTATTTTTCTTTCTGTCCCATGGGTTGTTTTATTTTTCTGCTTCTTTTGGGGGGAATTATTTGAATGTTGCATATGGTATTATTATAGTTTCAATCTCCACAAGCTTAATTTGGGTTTTTAAAAAATCTACACATAACCTGTTGAACACTTGGTTATTCACAGATATGGACACGAACATATAGTTAAGTCTGCTAATTCTAGAATCGATGTCTGTTTGGGGTCAGTTTTGATTATTTTTTCTCATGTGTCGTATTTGATCACTTTTTTCATGCCCTAGACTCTTCACTGACTGTGGACACAGGAGCACCTTCCCATCTCCTTGTGAGGCCCAGGCATGGCGCTACCTGGTTCCTCTGGGCAGTTAACCCCGAGGCGCTGGGTGCAGTCTCACACTCAGAGGGGACCCTGTGTGACAGTTTCAGGCGGACAGCAAGGGACCCCACCACATGCATGCATGCATCCACTCCCTGGCACACTTTTTAAAACTTGAAGTGTATTTGCTGTAAAATACGATGTGAGTCATAAGTTACAACACAGTGAGTCACAGTTTTAAGTGTACTGGTCCAGTGACAGCTATTATGAACTATCGGCCAGATGGCCCCATGCCCTTGGTGCTGACTTTGTGCCTAAGAGCTCCGGAACCCACTGCCCCATCCGGTCCCTTCCCGCTTCCCCCTCCGCACGGGGAGCCGTTGGCTTGTTCTCTGCGTCTGTGAGTCTGCTGCTTTTCGGTATAGTCACCAGTTTGTTGTATTTTTAAAAATTCTCCACATAAGTGGTATCACACACTATTTGCCTTTCTCTGTCTGACTCAGTGTATTTAGCCGAACTCCCTCCAAGTCCACCCAGATGGCTGCAAACGGCAACATTGCATTCTTTTTCTGTGGCTAATAATCCCGTGTGTGCGTGTCTGCGCGCGCGCGTGTGTGCGTGCGTGCATGCGTGTATGTGTATGTGTGTGCGTGCGTGTGTGTATGTGTGCGCGCACATNTGCGTGTGTGTGCGTGCATGCCCATGTGTGTGCGTGTGTGTGTGCGTGTGCGTGCATATGTGTGCACGTGTGTGTGCATGCGTGTGCGTGTGTGTGTATCCCCCATATCTCCTCCGCCCTTGCATCTGCTGGTGGGCACTCGGCTTCCCTATCTCGACAACTGTGAGTAACGCCGCTAAGAGCACTGCGCTGTGTGAACCTCTTCCCACTGGTGCTCTTGGTTGTTTTCCAGACATATACACACACATGTACACACACCTAGAAGTGGAATTACTGGGTCCCGTGACAGTTCTATTTTTCGTTTTTAAGGAGGCCTCCGTACTGTTTCCACAGTGCCTGCACCGATCCGCACTCCCAGCAGCGGGGTACGAGAGCTTTCTCTCCACATCCTCACTAACCGTTGTCATTTGTGGTGTTTTTGATGACAGCCGTCTGACAGATGTGAGGTGATAGATCACTCTGGTTTTAATTTTCATTTCTCTGATGATTACTGGTGTGGAGCATCTTTTCATATGCCTCTTGGCCATCTTTCTGCATTTCCTATTCGGAAAAATGTCTGTTCGTTTCTTCTGCCCATTTTTTAATTGGGTTGCTTTTTGTCTGTTTCTGATGTTGAATTGTATGAGCTCCTTATATAAGTTGGATATTAATCCCTTATCTGTCATATCATTTGCAAATATTTTCTCTCATTCCATAGGTTGTCTTTTCATTTTCGTCAATGGCTTTCTTGCTGCGTAAAAGCTTCATAAGTTTAATTAGGTCTTATTTATTTTTGCTTTTGGAGACAAATCCAAAAAAACTGTTGCTTCAATTTATGTTAAAGGGCGTTCTGTCTACATTTTCCTCTGGGAATTTCATAGTATCTGGCCTTACATTCAGGCCTGTAATCCATCCTGAGTTTATTTTGATATTCGGCCTTAGTGGATGTTCTAATTTCATTCACGGAGCTGTCAAGTTTTCGCAGCGCCACTTACTGAAGAAATGGTCTTTTCCCCGCTGTAAATTCTGGCCTCCTCTGCTGTAGATCGACTGACCGCAGCTGCGTGGATATGTCTCTGGGCTCTCTGCCCTCATACATCGACCGATGTGTTTATTTCTGTGCCAGTACTATGCTGTCTTGATTATTGTAGCTTTGTGGTATAGTTTGAAGCCAGAGTGATTCCTCTGGCTCTGTTCTTCTTTCTCAAGATTGGCTATTCAGGGTCTTTTGGGTCCATATAAATTTTAAAGAATATTTTCTCTAGGTCTGTGAAAAATGTGATTGGTATTTTGGAAGAGATTGCATTGAATTTGTAGATTGCCTTGGGGAGTATGGTCACTTTAACAATATTATTATAATTCTTCCAGTCCAAGGACATGTGGTGTATCCTTTCTTCTCTTTGTATCATCTTCAATTTCTTTCATCAGTGTCTTATAATTTTCCAGGTATAGGTATTTTATCTCCTTAGGTAGGTTTATTCTCAGGTATTTTATTCTTTTTGATGTGATGATAAATGGGATTGTCTCCTTAATTCCTCTTTCTGATAGTTCATTGTTAGTGTATAAAAATGTAACAGATTTCTGATATTAATTTTGTATTAATATGCAATTTTTTTTTTTTTTTACCAAATTCATTGATGAGTTCTGGTAGTTTTCTGGGGGCATCGTTAGGATTTTTCTCTGTGTAGTATTGTAGACACTATCTCTATATAGTGTCAGCAAACAGTGACGGTTTAACTCTTCCCTCCAATTTGGATTTTACTTTTATCTCTTTCTCTTCTCTGCTGTAGCTAGGGCTTCCAGTACTGTGTGGAATAAAAGTGGCAAGAATGAGCATTCTTGTCTTGTTCCAGATTTTAGAGGAAATAGTTTCAATTTTTCACCACTGAGTAGGACACTGTTGTTGCAAAGTCCCGTCTGCCTTTTGCGACCCCATGAAGTGCAGCACACCGGGCTTCCCTGTCCTTTACTAGCTCCCTGAGTTTATCCAAACTCATGTCCGCTGAGTCAGCGATGTCATCCAACCACCTCACCCTCTGTCGCCTCCTTCTCCTGCCCTCGGTCTTTCCCGGCATCAAGGTTTTTTCCCATGAGTTGGCTTTTTGCATCAGGGGGCCAACGTAGCAGAGTTTTGGCTTCCACATCAGTCCTTCCAGTGAATATTCAGGGCTGATCTCCTTTAGGATGGACTGGCTTGATCTCCTTGCAGTCCAAGAGACTCTCAAGAGTCTTCTCCAGCACCACAGTTTGAAAGCATCAGTTCCTCGGTACTCAGCCTTCTTTGTGGTCCAGCTCTCACATCCCTACGTGACCACTGGAAAAGCCACAGCTCTGACTACGTGGGCCTTTGTCAGCAAAGTGCTGCCTCTGCTTTTTAATATTCTGTCTAGGCTGGTCATAGCTTTTCTTCCAAGGAGCAAGCATCTTTTAATTTCATGGCTGCAGTCACTATCCACAGTATTATTGGAGCCCAAGAAAATGAAATCTGTTAATTTTCACTTTTTCCCCATCCATTTGCCATGAAGTGATGGGACCGGGTGCCGTGACCTTTGTTTTCTGAATGTTGAGTTTTAAGCCAGTTTTTCCACTTTCCTCTTTCATCTTCATCAAGAGGCTCTTTAGCTCCTCTTCACTTTCTGTCATTAAGGTGCTATCATCTGCATATCTGATATTTCTCGCAGCAATCTGGATTCCAGCTTGTGATTCATCCAGCCCAGCATTTCACATGACGTACTCTGCACAGAAGCAAATAAGCAGGGTGACAATATACGGCCTTGATGGACTCCTTTTCCCCAATTTTGAACCAGTCCGTTGTTCCCCGTCTGGTTCTACGTGTTGCTTCTTGACCTGCATACAGGTTTCTCAGGAGGCAGGTAAGGTGGTCTGGTGTTCCCATCTCTTTCCCCATTCTTATGATCCACACAGTCAAAGGATTTAGAGAAGTCGATGAAGCAGAAGTAGATTTTTTTCTTTTTTTGGACTTCCCTTGCTTTTTTACCGTTATATATCATTACATATCCCCCCACCTTTTTTTTTTTTTACCGTTATACTGATCCACAGTATAATGGTAGCTGTGTGTTTTTTGTACACGTTGAGGTAAGTTCCCTATATGTCCACCATCTGGAGAAACTTTATCACAAATGGATGTTGAATTTTAGCGAAAGCTTTTTCTGGGCCTATTGAGACAATCACATGGTTTTATTTTTCAGCTTGTTAATATGGTATCACATTGACTGATTCGCAGATATGGAAAACTCCTTGTATCCCTAGGATATGTCCCGCTTGATTGTGGTGTGAAAGTGAAAGTTACTCAGTCATGTCCGACTCTTTGCGACCCTGTGGGCCATACAGTCTATGGAATTTTCCAGGCCAGCATACTGGAGTGGGTAGCCTTTCCCTTCTCCAGGGGATCTTCCCACCCCAGGGATTGAACCCAGGTCTCCCGCATTACAGGCAGATTCTTTACCAGCTGAGCCACCAGGGAAGCCCCATTTGACCTTGGTGTACGATTCTTTAATCCTTGTTGGCTTCAGTTTGTTAGTATTTTGTTGAGGACTTATGCATATGTACTCATCAGGGACATTGGCCTGTAATTTTTTTGTGTGTGATATCTTTGTCTGGTTTTGGTATCTGGGTGATCCTGACCTCTTAGAACGAGTTCAGAAGTGTTCCTTGCTCTGCAATTTTTTGGAACAGTTTGAGAAGGATAGGTGTTAACTCATCTCAAAATGTTTCGTAGAATTCACCTGTGAAGCCATCTGGTCCCGGACTTTTGTTTATTGGGAGTTTTAATTACAGATTCAGTCTCACTGCTGGTAACCGGTCTGTTCAAATGCTCTATTCATTCTTGGTTCAGTCTCCGGAGATTGTACCTTTCTAGGAATTTGTTCATTTCTTCCAGGTTGGAGTGTATTTGTTTGGAGGACGCTGGTACTTCCTGGGGTGAACCTCGCTGCCTTGGTCTTCCGGGAGGGCCAGCTCTGTCTCCTCAACCCGGGGTCGGGGGAGTTGCTCCACGTATTCCGTTCACTGTTTGGACGCTGCAAGTGTCCCATTCAGTTTGAAGCCTGATTCAGAACATCACATGGGTCTTGTTCTCCAGCAAATTTCAGGGAGCCGTGGAGGAGACTGGAAATTGGTCCCACGTTACAGCAGAGGCTCCTCCCCTGCGCCCAGCACAGCCGCCTCTGCTGTCTGAATACGGGAACGGGGAGGGGGCTGAAGCCCTGTCACAGATAAGGAAAGGAGACACGTGTATCTTGCAACCATCTGATAGTTAAGTCTGACGGCAATGCTGGTGGTCCCGATGAACTTGCGGTGTGGACATGACACGCTGCGCGTCTAGCCAGCTGGCCCCATCAGCGCCCGTTCTGTCCAGAGGCCGGTGGTGGGGAAGGGGAGGCTGGCCAGGGGTCCGGTCATTCCTTCTGTCCAGGCTGTCTGAGGCATGGATACACGTGTCCCCAGAAGAGAGTGCTGGAGTCCACAGGACGCGAATTTTTCATCAGTGTGAAATGTCCGCGTGGTGATGAGCTCCCTGTCCCTGGAAGGGTGTAAGCAGGCTCTGAATGATCAGGGATACTGTGGGGAAGCTGAGCCAGATGGCGCTCTCTGCCCCTTCCATGTGGCACAGATCCCGTGATCTCGCTCAGGGAATGAGGATCCATCCTCATTAATTTGTAAGCCCTTGCTCCCTGCTAGGAGTGTGTTTCCATGTAAATGCCAGTGAACTGCAGGGACCTGGAGGATCTCCTCACGTTGACCCCTGTAGGCTTGGGTGGTGGGCACCCTTGCCACGACTGGCTCAGCCCTGCCTCTCGAGGGGTCTAGGGTGCGCCTTATTCGGCCAGTTATATAACTGGCCGCTTTAAAGAGCCATGAGTCACACGGGTTAGCAAACTAGTTCAAGGTAATTTATGACTCTGGGATGCTTGGGTTTCTAAATACAACAGACAACTACAAATTGCAAAGGCTGCAACCTCCCTCCCCAAGGAGACAGCGCCTGCCCAGCCAGGGCGGTGGCTCTGCCGGTCCGCTGGCAGAGAAGGCTCGGGCACAGGCAGCCGGGCCTGCCCCGCCGTGGGCCCCGGCAAGGCCCACCCTTGAGACTCAGGGAAGACCACGTCCCCCCGGCATCCCCACCTCCTGCCCCTCCGCTGTGCGTGCGAGGGGACGAGGACTTTCCTCTTGCTCCGTGGTGGCCGCACTGCGTTCAGTTATCCCAGCTCAGTTGTCTTGTCTATGCTGATAATATTGTGGGTAAGTCAGAGCTCAGAGCAGAAACTCTGTAACTGGAAACTAACCGCCTGCCCAGGGCCGCCCGTGAGCCCCTCAGAGCACCGTCCACCGCCCCCATGCGGGTCACCTTGCTGCCCAGCCCGTGGTAGACTGCTCTCCCTCTGTCTGGGGGGAATGGGCTGCCTGCCACCCATCTCCACCGACTCTCTGTGCAGTGACTGGGCAGCGGTCCACATCGGAGGCGGGGCCCAGTTTCCCCACCTTGAACCAGTGCTGCCTCCAAAACCTGCTCTGGCCTCGGGCCAGCAGATGTGCTAGAAAGGACAGCTGAGCCTGGGCCAGGCCCAGGCCTCGAGCAGGCTTGCGTGCCCGCCCTCCTGGGACCCCGTCACAGCACGTGCAGAAGCCCAGCGAGCTTCCCGGAAGAATGAAAGACAGGCAGTCCCGGTCAGCATCGCCCCCGGTCACCTCAGCTAGCAGCCAGCTGGCCGCTGACCCCCAGCTGCAGATGGGCCCCCTGCCCTGCTCGACCACATACGCTTGCCGGAGCCCAGGAGCCCACCCAGGCCTCGAGCTACTCGGCTGGTAAACGGTTCTCGGCATGAGCGGCTCCGTGTTGGAGTGCTTGTTACGCAGCAGCAGCTAGCTGATGCAGGCGCCGCAGAGTCCTGAACGCACAGGTCTCTGTGCACAGGCTCTGCGATGAGTGGACAGGGGCTGGCTGCGGACAGATGGGCTGGCGTCGGGCTCTTGCCTCCTGGCCCTCACAACAGCCATTGTTCAGGCTCTGCCCTACAGACTGGACCCTGGGCCTCAGTGCACAGAGTCTCAACCAAGATACAAGCTTGGGCACCCCACACCCAGGCTCCCCGGGGTATAGGCCCTACTCAAAGCCTTCCAGTGGCTTCTGCGACTCTCAGGGTCAAATCCAAGCACACAGCTCCCACCGCCCCTGTGCCCCCTCAGCTTCCTGTCTCCCACCCTCTCACACCACTCCAGCTCCACAGGCCTCCAACCCACAAAGCCCAGCCCCGCCCCAGGGCCTTTGCACTTGCAGCTCCTGGGGCTGGAATGCCCCTCCCGGCGCCCACCGGCTCCCTCCCCACTTCCTGCTGCCCCTCTCCCAGTGCTTCAGCTGCCGCAGAGCAGCCTGCTTCTTGTCAAAGGGCCCCGTCGCCCCCCACGCCCCGCCCCCGCTGGCTTTCCTTTCGGAGCACGAGGCATGACCTGGTCCAACAACGCCCAAGTCACAAGGCCTCCAGCGGGAGCCAGTGAGGGTTAGGGGGCGGTGAGGAAGGTCACCCGGGGTCCTCCAGGGTGCAGAGCCTGGGCGTCCTGCTGCTGTCCTCTCCGCCTGGCAGCTGCCAGCCCCTCTGTAGGCAGTGACAGGCTGCAGCCTCGTCTAGGAGCTGGGCTCTCACTCAGCAGCACGAGCCCAGATGGACGGCTGCAGGACGGTTGCTGTGAGAGTCCAGTGGGTAACTTTTGTCAAAGATACCAGGGCTTGAGGTGGCCCCAGAGGTCTGTTCCGTGGAGCATGGAGCCCCCGCTGTGTGAAACACTCTAAAATAAAGGGCCCAGCATTCAGGGCCGATTCTCCCACCGCACGGAGCCGGGGCACTCCTACCCTAGAGCAGGAGGCCTGACCCCGCCTGGTCACGGAAGAGAAGGACGTTCTCTATGGCCAGGGAGGCCGGGGCAGGCCCAGGCCCCCCACAGATCCAGAGCTCAGGGGCAAAGCTCTTCTAGACTCTGCGAGGGGGCACAGTCCCCCTGGGGAGTGGGCTCGGATTGGTCTCGGGGAGGCTGAGCTGGGGGGTCCAGGGGGCCTTGCATCCTTGTGCAGGAAGCATAGGGTCTGAGGCCAGGCAGCGGGGCTGCACACCCCGGGCCGCCCTCAGGCCTGCTGCGGGGCCCTGGGCTCTGGGCCTCGGGCTCAGCCTGTCAGACGGGCACACAGGCGTCTCTGCAGGGCTGCGTGGAAAAGCTTTCTCAGAGCCGGGCCTGGAACGTGAAGCCATCATCATGGTTATCTCTGTAGGGTGAGGGTCTGTGGGCCTCCGCCAGCCTCTCCTCGTGCGGAGCTGTCCTGGATCCCGGGCCTTCCTGATGCTGTGGGCGGGCAGGGCAGAGATGGCGGGGGCTGGACTGAGGGCTTAACTCCAGATTGCAGGTCTGGGAGGGGAGACCACCTCCTTTCCCGGCTCCAGACCTCCGAGTGGGCCCTGCGTCAAGGGCCCGGGAGGTGGGGAGTAGCCGTGGGGCGGGGCAGGGTCAGAGACCATGACTCGGAACCCCCCATGGCAGCGGTGGGGCACTCCACCAGGACAGCCGCTCTGATCCAGGCTCCAGGGTGGCGGGTACTGCTCCCGAGTCCTCCTTCTCGCTGCCAGGCCAGGAGCTGGAGGCCCCTAAAGCACAGGGCCTCACTGTCTGCATGGCACCGGGCTGTGGCGGGGTGCGAAGCAGCAGCAGCGGGCGCCCTCTGGAAGCGCCTTCGGGGAAATGCAGCAGAGATGCCCCCACGCCCGGTCAGGGGAGCCCACCGGAGCGGAGCTGGGGTCTCAGCCCTCTGCTGCAGCCCCGGACTCGGGCCCCCACCCACCAGCCCTGCTGTGTGTGGCCACGCTGCCAGGGGACGGAACCCAGACCTTGCCCTCTGGAAGTCCCGGGCACCCTCCATCACGGGGTCGCCCCACACAATCATCCCGCCGTTACGGACTCAAACCCTCCTCTGTGCTCATGTTTCCACAGAAACATCCAGGAATCAGGACACTGCGCTTTCTGGGGCCTTCGCACACACTAGAAATTGCAACCGCAAAACGGGGGAGAAGGGAAAAAGACGCAGAGAGCAGGAGGGCCCTCGGGGCGCTCACAAACCCCCAGAGATCTGAGGGCCTTGGGACCGAGGACGTGTAGACAAAAGGCTCCTAGATGTGAGACTGCAGAAAGGAGGCCCTTTCAGTCAACGGCGCGGGAAAGCTAGTGTCCATGCGGGGAAATGAACCCGCATCCCTACCTCACACCACACTGCATCCCAAGTCAGGCCTAAACCTGCATTTGATAGGGAAAACTCTTCTAGAATAGTTTTCTGTGAGGAGTTATCTTCCTACAATTGGGACTGCGAACAATTTCTTAAACAAGGAACAGAAAGCTCTCCAGGCTTGGGGAAAAACTGCTAGATCCGACTACAGCAAAAGCAAGGACTGCTTTTTACAGGAAGACAGGAGACAGAGCAAGAACAAACGGCGAGAAGACACTGTGCGGTGGAATCCGCACAGCAGCAGAGGACGCGCATCTAGGAAACGGAAGCTCCTGCGATCCACAGGAGAAAGAGGGCCAGGAGTCAGAGGCCCGAGGCAGGCATCTCTGAAGAGGGGGAGACAGGCGCACAAACGCAAGCGTGAGACAAGGCACCAGTGGGCTTTGCCGTGCGCTGGAGAGCGCAGCTGACATCCCAGCACCTCACTGTACGCCCACTGGACACGCCAACTGTGGGGCAGCTGGCCACACCAAGGGCTTCAGAGGCAGAGACCCACGAGAACATATGGGTCTCCCCACACAAACGCTGGGGACGAGAGAAAGCTGCACCACCGCTGTGAAAGCCACCTCGGCATTTGCTCGTAGGGGGCCATTCGTACACCTTAAAAGCCCCCACATTCCCTTCCTGGCACGGCACGGGGCACACGCAAGTGACCTCCTCGCAGCACTGTTAATATCCGGGAGCACGCCCAGGACCCAGGTACGCACGGACAGGAGAATGGGAGAAGAAACCGTTGAGCGGCCTCTCCGTTCCCCTTCACACCAGCGGTGTGCACGCAGCTACAGCTACACGCAGCACGGTGCAGAGAGCCTGAGAAACGCAACGTGTTGACTGAAAATCACGAACCTTGGCATCCACACGCAGTGTGCCATTCTTACGCAGCCCGAGAATAAGCAAACCACACATTGTTTAGACGGATACAGCAACCACCACACACGCGACTCCGCACAGTGACCCTACAGTGGCCAGGGCTCACGCTGCTGAGAAGGCTCTGGGTCTGGAGCTGAGTGGTGGGTTCGCAGATGCTGCTTAACTATCCCTTATAACCGACAAAACACACTGAGTGTTAAGACAGGCAAGGAGGAAATAGAGGAGGAACAGTGTGGACCCAGACTGCCCCAGGATGACTGATTCCTCGCCGCACACGTCGCTGCTTTCCCTTTGTGCCCCCCGTTGGTGCCCAGAGGCCAGACCAGGAGGTGGAAGAACCTAGGCTTGTTTCTCCATAAGCGCGATAAGAGGCTGCGCCCGGAACGGCAAATGGCTGGCACACGTCACACAGGCCTGCCCGCCTCACCCACGGCAGACACTGCTGATGGACCGCAGCGCACCTGCAGTCAGGCCTCCTCCTCGGCTTCACGCTCATGGCAGGCTGCCCGGGACGGTGGATCAGAGAAGGCCTCCTAAACCATGCCTGCTTGTGGACTTGGAGGGTCCAGCCAGCTCTGACCCGGAAGGTCTGAAGCCCAGCTGGCGGGCCAGAGCAGCCCTGGAGGGCAGAACCTCTCGGGAAACCGTCTATCGGTTTTGGAGCCAGCCCCAGCCAGCCCCCGGCAGCGGGGAACGTCCGCTACTACCGCGCCCAGCCCTGTGGACTCCGGTCTCTTGAGCCCCTTGCTGGCCACCCGCCACTCTCCGTGCTCCCACCTGCCATGGGGGAAGGCTCATGTCTACCCAGCGCTGGAGAGCTTCCCCGGACTTGCAGCCAGCTCCCCAGTGCAGGCGGCCAGGCAGGATCACCGTCCTCTCCAGTCCCCAAGGCACGGCCCCACTGAGCCCTGATCACCTGCCCACCCCACCGCACCCCACCCCCGGCCCAGGGGCTGCACCCCCGTCTCCACCGTGGCCTCCTCAGGCTCCAGGCCTTCCTTTCTTTGTTCCTGAGCTCCCTCTGTCTGGGTGGTGGTGGGGGGGTTCCCTATCTCTGTCTGCTCCCTCCCAGCAGGAGTTAACTTCCCTCCTCTCGGGCCAGGACCCACAGGTCAGCCTTCTCATGCAGAACGCGTTGGTTTCTGTGCGTGTCTGTCCCTCTAGTTCAGGGACCCCCTCAGGGTCAGCCTCACAACTGGCAGGAAGTAAATAACACCACCAGGATGATGACAGCCGTTTCTCAGAATAAGTAGGCTTGCCCGAGCTTGTCCACGGACGGTATGAATGCGCCTGCCTCCAGGGAAGCGGCGGTGGTGTTGGGGGCACACTTTCCTCTCCTTCTGCACAACGAGAAAATCAAGGGCCACAGAGAGGGGTCGCCGCCAGCGTCACAGCCCACCTTCCTGCCTTTTAGGGGCCTGGGGGCTTTCCTTCTGCATCCCAGCAGGGCCCTAAAGCCCCAAGCCTGTGTGGACACGCCTTCCTCCCCAGTTCAAGGGACGCTGAGTGACCACGGTCACTAGTTCTTAGCAGCAGGCTCGCCCTATCTCAGCCCGATTCCCGCTGACCATTTTAATAATGAGATCATATCAGAGATGTGACATGCCAGAGATATGGTGCCTTGGTGATTCACCTTGCTTCTATTTTCTTCATCTTACGCAAATATTAAATGGCTACTGGGGCTGTGGGCACAGGAAGCCTCAGTTTACTAGAAAAAACTCTGGCAGCTTCTCAGAAAATAAGGACGGGAGCTGACGGCACCGAGGCATCTCCAATGAGCGAAGTGGCCTCCAGCTGTTCCATTCTGAACAAAGCCCCCCACGTGCCCACCCTGGGCCCACCTGACCCACCCTGGGCCCACCTGACCCCCAGGCCAGAGCGCTCATGACACCAACATACGGAAGGGCCTGGATCCCGCTCCAATCCGCACTGTCCACAGACTCCAAGAAGCAGACGCCACACTCTGCTCTTCATCTACAAAGGTGCCAAAATAGGGGAGCCCTGCTCACAGCAACACAAAGGCCAGAGGTTCATTTCTGGTTCTGGCTGCTCCTGGGTTCACCCTTTCAAGCCTTGGAAACTCTGGGCACACTGCTTTTTGCTCTACAAATCCCACCACACCCCAGCAAGCCCTACGCCTGGATAACTCCATGTCCTCCTCCAAATCCGGCCGCAACACCCCCTCCTCCAGGCAGCCCCCCATGCCTTCCCTCCAGCCGCTGTTACACTCATTTCCAACCAGAATGATCCAGTGGGTTCAATTGATGCTGTGTGTGTTTGACAGGGTGGGTCTGTGGGCCCAAGGCTCAGGGCTGGTATTCACCCCCATAATCTCCAGCCCCTCAGCCTGGGCCCTGACACATAGTGGGGATGGAGCAGGGCCTCCAGAAAGCATGAGCTAGGGACTTCCTGGTAGTCCAGTGGTTAAGAATCCACCTTCCACTGCAGGGGACGTGGGTTCAGTCCCTGGTCCAGGAATGAAGATCCCACACGCCCCGGGGCAACTAGGCCCACTCGTCGCAATGACCAGGCCCACGGCCACAACTGGAGAGAAGCGTGCACCCCGCAACAGAAGACCCCGCGTGCTGCAGCGCAGACCCTGCCTGCCACGGCCAAGACCTGAAGCAGCCAAATGCATAAATAAATAAACGATATGGTTTTTAAAAAACCCCAAAGCATGAGCTAAATACCTAAGCTTTGCCTTCAGGAAACTTACAGTTTAGTGAAAGAGAGCTAATGACCAACGAGATGAATTTAAGGTACTCTCAACACAGATCAGGCAATCCTTCCCCGATGGCTTCACATTTAAGCTGAGATCTTACTGGTATTAACCAGGCAAAAAGGTATACATAACCTTCCAAGGAGACAGGATAAAGGTGGAAGGCAGCACGTGTGGGATGAAGGAAAAGCAGGAGTCCATGGGTTATGCGTCAACAGTTAGGGCTGAGTTACGCTGAGTAGCAAACGCTAACCCAAATCTCAGCGCCCATCAGAAAGGCTATTACCCTCATGCTATCTGCTCACATCCTTTCCCGCAGGACTTGAGCTCACGGAGCATCTCTGTATCAGGTCAGTCGTTCAGTCGTGTCCGACCCTTCGCGACCCCATGGACTGCAGCACGCCAGGCCTCCCTGTCCTTCACCATCTCCCGGATCTTGCTCAAACTCATGTCCATTGAGTCGGTGATGCCATACAACCATCGCATCCTTTGTCGTCCCCTTCTCCTTCTGCCCTCAATCCTTCCCAGCATCAGGGTCTTTTCCAAGGAGTCAGTTCTTCGCATCAGGTGGCCAAAGTATGGGAGCTTCAGCTTTAACATCAGTCCTTCCAATGAATATTCAAGACTGATTTCCTTTACGATTGAGTGGTTTGATCTCCTTGCAGTCCAAGGGGCTCTTAAGAGTCTTCTGCACACCACATCTTCACAGGGCTCTTCAGCATCTCTATGTGGAGGGTGCCATTGCCAAGAAAGAAGAAAAAGAAGTGGCACACGCCAGCAAAGGGCACTGAGTGTGGGCAAAGGGCGCTGAGTGTGGGCAAAGGGCGCTGAGTGTGGCAAAGGGCGCTGAGTGTGGGCAAAGGGCGCTGAGTGTGGGCAAAGGGCGCTGAGTGTGGGCAAACTGTGACTTGGTTCCACACCCGGCTTAAGATTTTGATGTGTGTCCCAGGAGCAATGGAAAAGCATTGCATAAAAATTTCCATTTTTAGTAAACCACTCTAGCCATAGTGAAGAGAGCCCCAAACTTGACTTTTAGTGATGGAAGGACCCGGTACTCACAAACACCCCCAAAGAGATTTTCTACAGCAGCCGCCCCCTCTGCCACCACATAGGGACCAGAGCCCAGGGTCCTCAGGCACAGAAAACCCCAGGCCCTCCTCTGCCCTAGGTGCCCTCAGCAGCCACGGAGTGAGGAGGGCTTCAGACGCACAGCTGTGTGAGTGTGGACTTGCCTGAGCCCAGCCCGGCCCTGGGAGTGTTTCGGTCACTGTCCATGGTGCTCACGGGCCAAAGCGGCCGTGCTCAGACCCAGCCACAGGCTGTGAGAGCACGGGGGCTCCAGGACCTCATCTCCCCAGGGCTGCGTTTTGCAGAAACGAAGAAAGCAGAAGCGCAGAGTGTGTGTGTCAGCCGCTCAGTTCAGTTCAGTTCAGTCGCTCAGTCGTGTCCGACTCCTTGCAACCCCATGAATCGCAGCACGCCAGGCCTCCCTGTCCATCACCAACTCCCGGAGTTCACTCAGACTCACGTCCATCGAGTCCGTGATGCCATCCAGCCATCTCATCCTCTGTCACCCCCTCCTCCTCCTGCCCCCAACCCCTCCCAGCATCAAAGTCACTCAGTCATGTTCGACTCTTTGAGACCCCATGGACTGTAGCCCGCCAGGCTCCTCTGTCCATGGGGTTCTCCAGGCAGGAATACTCGAGTGGGAAGCTGCTCCCTTCTCCAGGGGATCTTCCCGACCCAGGGATCGAACCCGGGTCTCTTGCACGGCAGGCAGGGAAGCCCCCTAGGGGGTAGGGATTCCTCAGGGTCACAAAGTGGGGGGCAGGGTGGGACTGAAACCCACCTTCAGACGCTTCCTCGGACAGAACTCATTCCCTCTGGGAGCCCCCTGCCCACTCCTCAGAGCAACGGACGTCCTGAAAACACACAGCACGCGCAGCAGGCGCTCAGTGTGTACCAGAAGCGGGGCGGTGGTACTGTTACCAGGCAACCGCTACCTCGGGACCAGCAGCCCTGCGGTTAGCGGTCCTCTGCCGGCACCACACCCCCCAGGTCCCCTACGCTCGGCATCTCTTTCTCTTGCTTTGTGTGGCAAATAGCATCTTGCTGATCTGACCGCCAGGGCAGTCCCTGTCCACGGGGAGCCCAAGAGCCCTGGCCTACCCCCATTCCCCCTACTGAGACCTCCTTCCTTTGGGCCTTCAGGGACCCTACTCCCCACCTGCTCACCAGAAGTCTTGTCCAGACCATGCAGAGACCCGCACTCAGGTTGGAATGAAATGGATCCACCCTGCCCTGTCCACGTCTCCCTCGAAACTCCGCTCACGTGCTCCTTTCTCTGCATCTTGGTCTCCGTGGCTGCCACGGGAGGGCCGAGCGGACTATGAAGCCACAGGTCAGCCCTGGAAGGCACTTGTGAGGCGAGATCTGACCGCTGAGAAGGTTTGGTTACGAGAGACCTCGCTCTTCCTGCTGCAGAAGCCCCTGTGGTCCGGAAGCAGAGCTTAGGCCACAGTGAATCTGCAGCCGTTTTGATGGCTGGGGGCTTCCGGCCATGTGGGGGTGGGCCAAGTTCTCTGAGGTTCTGAAGGCCCACTGTGTGCAGGCTGAGGAGGCACAGAGAAGAAAAGGTGGAGGCCTGCCCCAGAGGTGTTCACAGACCACCTGTGGACAGGCCAGCCGGGCGGACTGCATCACAGCACGTGAGCTGCTTTTATGGGTGAAGGGTAGGGGGCAAGGGCACAGACCCGAGTCTGATGGGGAACTGGTGAAGGACAGAGGATGTTTACCTGAGACTGGAGGGTTGTATCAGTTAGTTATGTGCTTGGCGGAAGTAACAGACAAGCCTATTGAGAGTGGCTTAAATTACAAAGGCATCTAACGTTTCGTGTTTAAAGACAATATGAGAGACGGGAGGCCCAGACAGGGCCTGGGGGGCCAATAGTGTCATCAGTGGCTCGGATGCCTTCACTTCTCTACTCCACCGTTACCAGAATGTTGGTGTCGCTCCCTCATGGGTGCAACGTGGCTGCCTCTGCCCCGGCCATCACCTCTGTACAGTCAGCACTCAAAGCAGAAGCAAGGGGGCAACTTCTTGCCTGTCGAGCTTCCTTTTCAGGAAGGAAAGTCTCTCACAGAAGCTCCCCAGACTGCCTCTAAATATGTCACTGGCCAGAACTGGGTCCTGATCCCTTGTCCTGACCAATCACTAGTGGTGGTGGTGGGGAAACAGTTGCCGTGACGGCTTAGACCAACTGTGGTTCCTCCCCGTGGGGCATCCGCAGGAAGAAGGCGGGGTGGGCAGGGCAAGGGCTTCCAGCTGAGTAGCCAGTACCGTCCTGTCACAAGGCAGAAACGGCAAGGGGGCTGAAGGTCAAAGACACGGGAACAGCAGGGGAGGGGCAGTGCGTGCGGCGGGCAGAAGCGCCAGGGGCAGCCCGGGGCTCAGGGTCGCCGGCGGGCCACTGCCCGGGCGCGGGCGGCGGGCAGAAGTGCCAGGGGCAGCCCGGGGCTCAGGGTCGCCGGTGGGCCACTGCCCGGGTGCGGGCTGTGGGCAGAAGCGCCAGGGGCAGCCTGGGGGCTCAGGGTCGCCGGCGGGCCACTGCCCGGGTGTGGGTGGTGGGCAGAAGTGCCAGGGGCAGCCCGGGGGCTCAGGGTTGCCAGTGGGCCACTGCCCGGGCGCGGGCGGGGGTGGCCAGGGTCTCCTAAGAGGCTTTGCCCCTGGAGTGAAGCAGGCCTGGGCAACGGGGAGCCGCTGAGACCCAGAGAGCGATGCTGGGGCAGGTGGGAAGTCAGGTGTGCAGAAGCCGTCCTGCTGAGGAGCTGAGCAGAGCCGTTCCGCGATGGGCAGTAATGTCGCTAATACACTGCGGAGGCCTCTGTTCAAACACATGATTGCAACTGACGAGAGAGAGTACACGTGACCTTAAGTAACGAGTCTGCTGGGGCCGCTGCCCATTTCTGGACGTCAGAACACAAACACTCGGCCAGTTCCGAAGACAGCTCCGCTGTCACACTGGCTGCACACACACCTCTCCTCTCTCACCTGCGCCCTGCCCGGCCTCAGGGCCTGCAGACCCCAGGGCACCCAAATGACCCAGTGTGGGCGAGGGAGGCTGGCTTCCAGGCTACCGAGGAAAACAGAGGCTGGACGTGGGGGGTGCTCACTGGTCAGTCGGGGAGTGGGATCTCAATCCATCAGCCACTTCTGATCCCAGCATGCTTGCTGGGTGGGGAGGCCTCCTCTCTCTCTGACGCTTTGCCGAGGGCATACGTGTGACCCCCAGAGACAGGTCGTTCCTTCTTATGACGTGGGTCTCCTGGGCCTGGCACGAGGAGTACTCTGACACACGGGGACTACAGTCCCTGGGGGCACACAAGGGCAGCTGTGCCCAGGACTGGGAGAACAGCACCCCCAGTTAAGGTCCCCAGCGCCCGGGCAATCGTGTTCTGGAACTGAGGGAGCTTAAGGGTCAGGTGGCCATTTCCAGCCACGAGGGGCAAACCGTCAGCATCCACCGGGCTCGTTTTTAAAATTAAATCACACATTTACAACCAACAGTCAAGGCCCTTTGTCAGCAGTCTTGTAACCTTCAGCCTCTCAGCTTTTCTTTCTCTCTGGGACTAAGTTCTTGGCATTGAACTGAGTCCCATTATGGACATAAATCCTGTCCCTTTCACATGTCACCTTCAGTGAAGAGCTCCCCGCCAACTCCCCCTTCCTCCCCCTCGTCAACCCCTCCCCACAGGTGAGTGGGGCTCTTTTAAAGCAGTTCTGCAGATTGGTGAGCTAAGGATTTAGAATAACAGGGTGAGGAGGGGCCTGCCATACAGGAGGGCAGGGTGGGTGGCGGGCAGGGATGATTCACCTATAAAAACTCAGCCGGCTGAAATGTCAGGGAGATGGCTGCCAAGGGCTGAGAAGCGCAGGATGAATGGACTCAGCGTCGATCCAGCAGCTCTGGGGGCTGCCCTGGAGCATGGATCTAGTGTGAAAGAGCGGGTGTTGCCCAGCGCCTGGACTCCCACCTTCTAGAAATCGCAGTTGAGATGTGCAGACGCTTTGAAACCAGGGTTCAAGGCTGGCTCCACCGCCTGGCTAGTTCAGTTCAGTCGCTCAGTCGTGTCCGACTCTGAGACTCCCATGGACTGCAGCATGCCAGGCCTCCCTGTCTATCACCAACTCCCTGAGTTTACTCAAACTCATGTCCACTGAGTCGGTGATGCCATCCAACTGTCTCATCCTCCTCTTGGTTAGTAATTAAAAGCGAAAGGAGCCTCAGTTTCTTCATCTGTAAAATGGGAACACTGAAGTCTCTCCCTCTTAGGGTTAGACGGTGGGGCAGGGGAGCTGACTGGGCTGAGGGTAGTCCCAGGATGCTGCTGTGGGAGGGTCAGCACGCTTTTCCTGTGAAGGCTCAGGCAGTAAGCATTTTAGGCTGCATGGGACCTCTGGTCTTTGACCCAGGCATGACCCTCTGCTGCTGCAGGGCAAATGCAACTTCGGCTAACGAGTCGTCCATGCTCTCTCTCCTGTAATGGTCTCCTGTAATTGCTACATTGTTGATATTTTCCCCAGCAGCCTTGATTCCAGTGTGTGCTTCATCCAGCCTGGCGTGTGCTTCATCCAGCCCGGCATTTTGCATCATGCACTCTACACAGAAACTAAATACGCAGGGTGACAATATACAGCCTTAAAGCACTCCTTTCCTGATTTTGAACCGGTCTGTCGTCCCCTGTCCGGTTCTACCTGTTGCTTCTTGACCTGCATACAGGTTTCTCAGGAGGCAGGTCAGGTGGTCTGGTATTCCCATCTCTTTAAGAATTTTCCAGTTTGTTGTGATCCACACAGTCAAAGGCTTCAGTGTAGTCAGTGAAGCAGATGTTTTTCTGGAATTCTCTTGCTTTTTCTATGGTCCAGTGGATATTGGCAATTTGGTCTCTGATTCTTCTGCCTTTTCTAAATCTAGCTTGTACATCTGGAAGTACTGTTAAAGCCTCACTTGAAGGATTTTGAGCATTACTTTGCTAGCATGTGAAATGAGTGCAATTGTATGGTAGCTTGAATATTCTTTGGCATTACCCTTCTTTGGGATTGGAATGAAAACTGACCTTTTCCAGTCCTGTGGCCATTGTGGAGTTTTCCAAATTTGCTGGCATGTGAAAAAGGAGAGTGAAAAGCTGACCTAAAATTCCACATTCAAAAAACTAAGATCATGGCACCTGGTCCCATCACTTCATGGCAAACAGATGGGGAAAAAAATGGAAACAGTGGCAGACTTTATTTTTTTGGGCTCCAAAATCACTGCAGATGGTGACTGCAGCCTTGAAATTAAAAGATGCTTGCTCCCTGGAAGAAAAGCTATGACCAACCTAGACAGTGTATTAAGAAGCAGAGACATCACTTGGCCGACAAATGTCCATAGAGTCAAAGCTGTGGCTTTTCCAGTGGTCACGTGTGGATGTGAGAGCCGGACCACAAAGAAGGCGGAGCGCCAAAGAACTGACGCTTTCAAACTGTGATGTCGGAGAAGACTCTTGAGAGTCCCTCGGACTGCAAGGAGACCCAACAAGTCCATCCTAAAGGAGATCAGCCCTGAATATTCATTGGAGGGACTGATGCTGAAGCTGAAAGTCCAATAGTTTGGCCACCGGATATGAAGAGCTGACTCACTGGAAAAGACCCTGATGCTGGGAAAGACTGAGGGCAGGAGAAGGGGTGACAGGAGGAGATGGTTGGAGGGCATCACCGGCTCGACGGACACGGGTTTGAGCAGGCTCCGGGAGATGGTGAAGGACAGGGAGGGCTGCCGTGCTGCAGTCCTTGGGGTCGCAGAGTCGGACCCGACCGAGCGGCTGAACCACAAGAACTGCCGAGGACCGTTGTGTTGGTCTCAGGTGTATGGCGTGATTTGCTCTTTGTCCATATTGTGGAATGATCACCACGGCAAGTCTATTTAACATCCAGCACCGCAGTTTCAACGCTTCTGCTTGTGATGGGAACCGTTGAGATCTGTGCTCTTAGACCTACTCCCTTCCAAACACAGTGCTGCCGACCAGCCTCACCCGCTGCACAGGACTCCCCGGGACCCTTCATCACGTGACTCGGCGTCTGTGCCTCTTGGCCCCGTCGCCCGCTTTTGCCTTCTCTGACCCCGCCTCTGGCAGCTCCAGCGTGTCCTGTGTTAGTGCGTCCGGGATGTTATCTGGGCTCCGCGTGGAGGGGAGACCGTATGGCATGTGTGTTCCTCTGTCTCACTTCTTTCCCAAGCATAACGCCCTCAAGGTCCGTGGCTGAAAATGGCAGGATCTCCTTTCTCTAACAGCGGGTTAAGATTTCGCGTACACACAGACACGCTCGTCACATGTTCTCCACCCGTTCATTTCTCTGTGGACGCCGAGGTTGTCTCCGTGACCTGGCTATTGTAAATAGTGCCAGAGGGAAGGTGAGGACGCAGGTATTTCTCAGCATGGCGATCTCCTTCCTGTCAGATAAACGCCCAGAAGCAGGACTGCTGGCTCGCACGGCAGCTTTCTTTTCCTCTGTGGACTCTCCATACTTTTTTCGACAGTGGCTATGACAATTTCCATTCCGTAACAGCGCACGAAGGCCCCCCTTTCTGCACACCGTGGCTAACTCTTGTTTCTTCTTGTCTTTGGGTGGCAGCCCTTCTGGCGCGTGTGAGGCGGCACCTCGCCGTGGTTTCAATTTGCACTCCCTGGTGCTTGGCGACGCAGAACATCTTTCCACGCACCTGCTGGCCACGTGCCCTTCAGAAGACCATCCGCCCAGATCCTCTGCCCACTTCACACCTGGGTTTCTTGGTCTTTCGCTGTTGAGTTGTATGAGTTCTTGATATTCTTTGGGTATCAACCCCCTATCAGATACATGATCTGTAAATATTTTCTCCGGGTCTGGAGGTGCCTTGACCTCTGCTTTCTGGAGGACGGTGATCCAGGCTTGGGATTTTCCATTTTCATCCCTGTGTTTCCAATTGGTGGTGGTGCTGTGTTCTGGTTAAACGGCATGTGGCCGGGATCACTACCCACTTTTCTGGGAGCCGGCTGCAAGGGGTGCGGTGGGGCGTGGGCACGGTTCTCCTGCAGTCACCGGGCAGATGGTCACGGGCGCTGGATTCACATGTCCCAGCCTCAGGGTGACGGGCAATTCGTAGAGGAGCTCGCTGCTGAGACGCTGAGCGGGCGCTCAGTCCCTCGACAACCTGGAAGCCGAGCGGGGAGCAAGGAGCTCCCCCGAGTCACGAAAGCTCAGCTGAGACCTCCCGGGAGACTAAAGCCTGCTCTGGGCTGCTGTAACCGAGAAGGGGAGGGCCTCGGGCTGGCACGGGAGAGCTGCGGGACTGCACTTGCCCTGCTCACCCCGGGTCAGCTCTGGGACTCGGGGCGTGTGCGCTCTGCTGGGGGCACAGAAGAGGGTCGGTCTCTGGTGGGGGCGACTGGCTTTTTCCTCTGGCTGAGGGCCTCCTGTGTGCCAAGCACAGCCATCCTCAGGGTCACGGTGGGATGGCGGGGTGCAGAGAGGCCAGGGAGCGTTTCCAGGTCACACAGCCGCAGGGGCAGTGCTGGGCTCTGACACCCCTGATGCCCGGCCCCTCACTCTCCTTTCCCCAGAGCCTTCGGGTCCCACACGCCCGTGTCCTGCAGAGGCCCAGGGACGGGCACCGGAGTCCCCTCCCCAAGGAGCCGGGCCGCCGCTGTGAGAGGGAGGCCGGGGCATTTCCAGAGTCCCCGAGGCTGAGGCTGCTCTCGGCGCGGCGCCCCGCGCAGCTCTGTCCTCGGGCATCGCTGTGTCCTCCGTGCCCCTGTCCCCACGGGGCTGGAAGCAGCAGCCGCTTCACAAGGCTCTGAGGGGCCTACAGAGTTCTTGAAGCCGTGCCCGGCACACAGGGAGTGCCATGGGGTGTTAGTCTTATCGTCTCCTGTTCCCTTTGCTGGACGAGGAGGGGGCCCGGGGCAGGGGGGGTCCTGGGCTGCACCCGGCTCTCACCCCACTCGCTGTCCTGCAGGGGGAGGTGCCAGGCTGGGCTCTGTCCCCGGCCCCGCCGGGCATCCTCAGTCCCCACCTCCGCTGCCTGGGAAAGTCCTCCAGAGGCGTCTCTGTGCCTCCCCGACCCCTGCCTGCCCACCAGCCCCCTCCAGGGGTTGTTCCAGAGCCTCCTGGCCCTTGGCCCCACACCTTCTCCGGGTCGGGCGTGGGTGGGGCGATGGACAGTCTGGGGGAGTCTGGCGTCCCCGTGCGCCCACGGCCTCGGGAGCCCCAGGTGGGGCTGGAGTCTCATTCATGCGCCGATGTGCTCAGAGAGTCTTACACGTACCTTGCTGGGTGGTCACGGGGACAGACAGAGCAGGGGCTGCAGGACAGCCTGAGGAAGGGTGAGCCCGCGCTGGCCTCCTAACTCCTCTCAGCCTTGGTCTTCTCCTCCTTCGAATGGGCACAGCCTGCTGTGAGGGAGTGGCAGCCTGGCCCACTGCCAGACACCACCGTCCACGACTCAGAGGCCAGAGCCCACTTACGGAAGTCTGGGGTTGGGGGCGGGAACCAGTGTCACCACCCCTTTCTGCAGGTTGGAAACAGGCATGGGGAGGCGCCGTGACCCCCGATCACAGAGCCCAGGCCGCCCGCTCCTGGCCAGTGCCCACGCTGGGCCCCCTCATCCTCCTCTGGGACCCACAGCTGCGGCCTCAGTGCGGTTATTCTGCGGGAGCACGGTGGGGGCACGGGGGACCCGTGCTCTGAGCACCGCAGAGAGGGGCTCTGCTGCGTTCACCGCTGGGCACCCAGGCCCCGCCCAGCCCGGCCACACTGCAGGGCCTGAGCCAGTGTTTGCTGAGTGGCCGCCTGCCCGTCGGCATGGACCTGCCCCGTGCCCACCGCTTCCTCAGCTCCGCAGCACCCCAGCTTCACGGCTGTCCCCTCCATCTGCCCGTCAGGGACAGTCAGGGGCCAGAGCTGCTCAGCAGGGGACAGAGAGCCTCGGGGTGCCTGTGGCTGCCCCAAGCCTCCCCTGGGCCATCCCAGGCCAAATCCCCGGGAGGCTCAGCCGGCTCTCAGGGTCAGCAATGAGCCCCACCCCGGGGGCGTGCACAAGGGCGCTGAGGGGTGCTTCCTGAGGGCGACTCAGCATCCGATGGGGCGCTGGGGCCAGACTGCTTTCCACGTCCGTTCCAAGCCTGCACCCCTGCCGCCAACACAGAGCCAGCCGTAAAGACACTAGCTGTGCGGCCTGGATTAGAGCAGGTTCCCTGCCGTGTGACCTTGGGCCTCAGTGTCCTCATCTGTAATAAAGAAAGGCAATGGCACCCCACTCCAGTACTCTCGCCTGGAAAATCCCATGGACAGAGGAGCCTGGTGGGCTACCGTCCATGGGGTCGCTAAGAGTCAGACACAAGTGAGAGACTTCACTTTCACTTTTCACTTTCATGCATTGGAGAAGGAAATGCAACCCACTCCAGGGTTCTTGCCTGGAGAATCCCAGGGACGGGGGAGCCTGGAGGGCTACCGTCTATGGGGTTGCAGAGTCGGACACGACTGAAGTGACTTAGCAGCAGCAGCAGCAGCAGCAGCAGGGCCTGAGGAAGGCTCACTAAGCTGCTCTCATCACCATCCCCATCATCATAGAGGAAGGGGGATGGAGGCCTGCTACAGGACAGGGTCACATGCCCCCACCTCCCCACACACACCTCTGAGCCACCGTGCATGCTGTTCCACCAAGCACACCACACCCTTCCCTGTCCTGACCAGATCACACAGCAGTGATGCTTCAAGGCCCCCCCAGACCGTAGCCCACCTTTCCCACCAGATGTGTTCCTACTTCACCTCAAAGCCCCCACCTCCTGGCCTCCTCATCTGGCATCACTCTGTCCCTCATGGACAGACACCCAGGTTCCCTCCTCACAGTCTCCTGAGCCCCCGACCTGGGACCAAGTACACAGCAGGTGCTCAAGGCAAGCTTTCTATGAATACATCCTATTTTAAACCGGCCTGACTTAACACTTTGCAATCACTCAAACAAGGGAACAAATCGATTGTACAGTTTTTGTTTTTTTTACCACGTCTTCAGTCTGTTGACTAATGAGTGGGCTTCCCTGGTGGCTCAGAGGCAAAGAACCCATCTGCAATGCAGGAGATGTAGGAGACACGGGTTGGATCCCTGGGTTGGGAAGGTCCCCTGGAGAAGGGAATGGCGACCCACTTCAGTATTCTTGCCTGGAGAATCCCAGGGACAGAGGAGCCTGGCAGGCTATAGTACATGGGGTCACGACTTGAGCATGCACAGTTGACTAACGTATGTTAGGGTTCCTCTCCCTCTAAAATCACAGGCCATGACTGGAGAGCACATAAGGATTTAGACAGGACTGGATGCCCAGGACGCCCTACAGACCCGTCTCCGCAGACGGTCAGCTCAGACCAAGGCTCGACCGAGTTCTAGCCTCTGCTTTCATACTGCGCATGGAATTTGGTTGGTTTTTCAAATTAAGCTTTTATACTTGTCAGCCTAGCAGGGAAGTTGTCATTTCCGAACTCATTTTTCCAGCAATAATCAAGTTACACCACGCGTGAGACGGCCTGTTCCCTGAGTTATTTAATTAGAATCTGCAGCTATTAGCCGGGAAAGAGTCAGTGCAGCATATTTCAAAGCAACCTCCGTCTCTGGGAAGGGGCGGGGGTGGTGCCCCTGGAAGGTATCCGCTCCTGGCTCCTCCAGTCGGGAGCATCAATCTGCCCGCCGTAGATTTCCAGGGAAGCACCCAGAGGGGAGAGTGGGCTGGAGCGGAGCCTGGCTGTCACCCACGGGAGGGAGGGCTGGAAACGTCAAGAGAGCCACAGTCCTGAGGCTGGACCCAAGGGAGCGAGAAACCTCCCCTGAGGACCGCTGCTTGGGCCAGGATAAGGCTCAGAGACCGTAACGCAGAGCCCCCCAGCCGGGTGGCACAGGGAAGCTCCCATCCTTCCCACTGGGTCTGGAGGCAGACAGTCCAGGGCTGGTCCCGGGAGCTCCTCTCCCTGATGCCCGTCGTCCCTGAGGAGTGGCTCGTCTACGTGGGGGCAGGATGAGAGCCAGCCTCAGAGCTCCTGCTCCCAGGGGCACAACCGAAGGAGAAGCAGCAGCAGCCAGCGTCTCTCTCCTAGGACATCCCAGAGGCTCCGTAGATCTCCTCCCTTCCTGCCCTGAAGGAGGGGAGCTTCACACGGCCAGCCTCGCTGCAGAGACGGGAACCCTGCAGGCCTGGGCGGCTGTGTGGCCAGCTAAAGGTTGGTGTTCAGTGCTCTGGGAAGTGGTCAAGGCTGTTGGGAGCCTCGGGGACCCCTCAGCCCCATCCCTTCTAACGTTCTGCCCACCACCGCACCCCTCTCTACCTGGGGTCCTATTTTATGAAACTGTCGTGTGGACCAGACAAACCGCATTGAGCAATTCATAATTCAGGAACCAGCTACATACCCTGGGCTTCTGGCTGCTGTTGAGCTTTGCTGGCAAATTGCTGGCGGGGATCCCTAAGGGACTGAGGCTCCCCCGCCCTGCCGAACTCCCTGGGCACCTGTGGCCAGATGTGTCCTGTCCAGCGGCAGGCAGCTGTGTCACTCCCCACTCATGGCTACCCCCCTCTTTAGGGAAAGCCCATAGCCCTTCCCATGAGACTGAGCTTGCACTGAGGGTGAGCAGCGGCGGCCGTGGCCCAGCCCAGGCCCGGGGCTCACGGGAGGGGAGGCGACGGTCTCGGGAGGGCCCCGAGCCTCCAGCGTCAGAGCCGCTGCTCCCAGGCCCTGAGCTGGGGGCATGTTTGGAGCCTCCAAGGACAGTGCACCACCGGGGGTGTCCTGCAAGCAAGGGGGCCAGGCCTGCCCCTGACTCCCCATTTCTGCCCTGCGTGTGCCCAACACCCCGCTCTCTTCAGCCCTATGCCTGCTGCTTCCTGTGCTCAAATTCACGCATTGGGGGCCCTCCCTGATGGGGAAAGGGGAGAAGGCCCGACTCCTGCCTGACAGCCAGAAAAGCCAGCTGCAGAGGAAAGGCCAAGCCTCCTTGGGGGATCACCCCCCGCCTTTTTCTGATTTCCCACACTGGCTGGTTCGTGGGGCTTTACTATCCTATGACGAACCTCTGAGTCGTAATGAACAGAGGCCTCAGGGCAGAAGTTGCCCTCGGTCCTTCGGGACACGGGGTGATGTTGGTGCAAGACAGTGATGCGCGACTTCCGCACTCCCACCCCACGGGGCCCCTGGCCTTTCCCGGCAGAACCACACTGGTGGCTGCTGGGAGTTGCCTGATGCTTCTTCTAAGTCGTCACCCCATCTCGTTGCTCTGATGAACTCCAAGCACCATGTCACTCCAGGACCATACGCTGCCCCACCCCTGGGCGGGGAGGATGCGGGACAGAACATCTGTGAGGCAGCCTTCTGGGGCATCCAGTTCCCATCACGATGAGGAAGGACCAAGTTCTTGATGAAAACCATCCCTCTCCCGCACCAGCACAGCCCTAGGCGGGTGGGGGGCTTGCAGGCTCGCTGCCCTGACTCCTGGTCCCCCTCAGGCCACCACGTGGGGACGAGACGCTCCTCTGCCCAGAGGCCTTTGGCTGAACCTCACGGGCTGGGTGAGGCTAGACCTCACGGCTGCTGAGGTCAGCAGAAGGGAGCCCTGGCAGTCGGGTGGGCCCTGCACACTGGGCTTCCTGGAGCTGAGACCGGATCGGCGGCGTTCACTCTGAGTCCTGGATCTCGTCCCCTTCAACACCCATGGTTCTCATCACCTCTGCCACCTGGGGGGTTCTCGCTGTCCCAGGGAGGCTCATGTGCGGCCTGTGTTGACCCGTGGATTCCTCAGGACGCCTTCTAAAGTCCTCTGTCACTAGGGTCAACGGTCATCATTTTCTCCAAGAGATTTCCATGCTTAAACGACAAGGAACCCAGTGCTGCCAAGACGTAGCTCCACAGAGTCCTCCCCCCAGGGGGCAGGGACCAGTGGCCGCGGTCCCAGGCTCCGCGCTCGCACCACGCGGCTGCCGTAGTTTTGGCCCAGGGAGAGTCCCAGCAGCGTACGCAGCGAGGCCGCAGGAGCAGGGGCTCAGCTTACACCTACGCACTTCCTGCCGAGGCCAAGCCTGCCTCTCACGCCAGAGAGGAGCTCTCCTGCCTCAGGCCCCTCGCTCGATCCCTTCCTGGTGGCCGTCCGCAGGCGGAGGTTAGCTCCCGACGTGCCCCAGGCCTGTCTGTCCTGCGAATGGCCCAGCGGGTCTCCTCCAGTCAGTCCCCACGGATAAGTTCATCGGTAACATAAGACCTTCATCCCACGGCCTTCACGGCAAAGTGCCCGGAGGCAGAGGAGCCCTGCTGATTTTCCCTAAGGACCTGGACGGCCAGCCGGGCCAGCGTCACCCTGGTGAAGCTGCGTGGGCCCGTAACAGCCCACCGGTGCCTCCTTGTCAGCAGGGAGGCCTCAGTGAGGCCCTGTGCCGTGGCCACCTGCTGGCTATACTAGGCAAAGATACTAACTACGCTTGCAAACAGTCCCAGCTATGCCAACAAGGCCAGCAATGCTAACTAGTGATGCTAACAATCCTAGCTATGCTTACTAACTGGCTCAGCTGGTGAAGAGTCCGCCTGCAGTGTGGGAGGCCTGGGCTCAATCCCTGGGTTGGGAAGGTCTCCTGGAGAAGGGCAAGGCTACCCACTCCAGTATTCTGGCCTGGAGAATCCCATGGCCTGTATAGTCCATGGGGTCACAAAGAGTCGGACACGACTGAGCGACTTTCACTTTCATACTAACTGTACCAACAATTCTAGCTACACTAACTATATACTAAAAATACAAAAAGCAATCTAAGAGAAAAATCACAAAGAAAAAAATTTTTAAGTAAGTAGAGAATAAAGAAAAATAAACAAAATGGGAGTAAAAAGAAAAAAAACAAGCTAACTGTGGGGCCCAGGTTGTCAGGTCACCAGAGGGAGCGTCCTGGGTTATAAGAATGGAACACCTGGGCCCAGCAGGGAGCTCTGTAGGTTTTCTGCAAATAATCATAGCAACGCCTTTTGAGGTCAGAGCAAGAAATGGGCCAGTCACCGCTGGGGATGAGCTACGGTGATCTTCTCAATAATTGGTCTCAAGACCTCTTTACTCTTAAAAACGACAACAAAAAGGGACCCAAACAGTTATTTATGTGAGTTATTAGAGATTACTTCATTCACAATGAAAACTGTGGGATAATGCAGTGGACTTTTCATTTCTAGTTTGAAAATCTGTAATAACGTTTTACTTGTAAAGACCTCGTAACATCAACCCTTAAAATATTAAATTCTTTCCCCTTAAAAGTCTGGTCTCTCATACTGCAACTCAGCTGGCATCGTGACACTACAGGGACATGATGAGGCAGGAAAAGTATCTTTATTCTGTTTGTTACCATGTCAAATATGCAGAATTTGAAACCTAGGAGGTTGAGGCAAGATTCTAGGGTTTCCCCTTCACAATCCAACTAACCCACACAGAGAAAACAATTAGAATAGAATAGACGGGGATTCATTTATCATCAACTCTAAGAACTCCTGGCTCCAGGAAGCGACGTGTGTGAAGAACTCCACAAAAGAGGAGAGATCTGGCCTGGGCTGGAGGCACACTGTTAGCATCAGTAGAGCTCTAAGGAAGATAGCTTCCATCATATCTTCAGCAGTGATATCGGGAGATTTCTCATCAGAAACCTTTGAGGCACAGGATGATGTCAATTCAAAAAAGCTGTCAACCAAGAATCCTATATCTGGTAAAACTGTCCTTCAGAACCGAGGGAGAAATTAAGACCTTCCCAGAGAAGCCAAAGCTGAACAATTTCTTTCCCACCAGACCTGCCTGCAGTGAGGGGTTTCCTTCAGGCTGAAAGGCAGGATACCGGAAATGTGAAGAAATAAAGCTCTCTGGTGAAAGTAAACTCACAGATAATTAGAAAAGCTGGCACTACTGTAGCTTCCCTTTGTAGGCCACTTTTTCTTTTCTACTTAAGAGACTAAAGTCCTAAAAAAACCACCAAACAACTATTAGCCTGTGTTTGGACACACAGTCATAAAGATGTAATTCCGGGATGTCAGTAACTGAGAGGGAAGGAGTCAGGGCTGCTGCACAGCAGCAGAGTTTTTATGCTTTGTTACAGCGGCTGCTGCTGGGTCGCTTCAGTCGTGTCCGACTCTTCGCGACCCCATAGGCGGCAGCCCACCAGGCTCCTCCGTCCATGGGATTCTCCAGGTAAGAGCACTGGAGTGGGCTGCCATTTCCTTCTCCAATGCATCAAAGTGAAAGTGAAAGTGAAGTCGTTCAGTCGTGTCCGACTCTTAGAGACCCCATGGACTGCAGCCCACCAGGCTCCTCCGTCCATGGGACTTTCCAGGCAAGAGGACTGGAGTGGGGTGCCATTGTTACAGTTAAGCTGGTATAAATTGGCATTACAGTGCTATAACTTTAGGATGCTAAATGTAATCCCATGGTAAGCAGAAAGAAAAGAGTCAAAGAATATACACAAAAGGAAATGAGGAGGGCATTAAAATGGCTCACTACAAAAAAAAGTCAGCTAAAAACAAAGAAGATGGCCAAGTTGGAAAAGAGGGACAAAAACACCATAAAGCATATAGACAGCAAACAGTAAAATAAAAGCAGCAAGCTTTCCTTACCAGTAATTATTCTAAATGTAAATGGATTAAAATTTCCAAACAGAATACGAACTGGCAGAAAGGATACAAAGGTCTCATTCTAGTTCCAAAGACACAAAAAAGCTGACCATGAACGGACAGAAAAAGAGAGTCCGTGCAGACAGCAGCCCAGGAGAGCAGGGCGGCTGTGCTAACACCAGACGCGGAATTATTAGGACGCGTCCAATCACGTCTGACTCTTTGCAGCCCCGTGGACTGCAGACTGCTAGGCTCCTTTGCCCATGGAATTTCCCAGGCAAGAATACTGGAGTGGGATGCCATCTCCTATTCCAGGGAACCTTCCTGACTCAGGGGTCAAACTCCCATCTCTCGAGCCTCCTGCATCGGCAGATGGATTCCTCATTACTAGAGGCACCTGGGAAGCCCTGGGAGGCTTCACGTCGGAAAAGGCTTCAAGAGGCAAAGAAGACACTGCACATTCAGAACAGCTAGAAGATAAAACTGCAAACACCGAGACTCCTAACAGACCACCAAAGCACGCGGAGGAAAACCGGACAGAACAGAGGGAGACACAGCTGGTTCTACGTAGCAGCGGGAGCCTTCAGTGCCCCGTCTCAGGGATGGCTAGGGCACCCAGACAGAAGCGAGGAAGGGGGAACGTGAACAGCACAACAAGCCAGCTAGACCCAAGACATATGCGACCCTACCAACCAGCACGACACACGAGTTCACAGGAGGCCTTCTCTGGGACAGACCACGCGTTGGAGCACAATTTAAGTCTCAGCAGACTTTGACAGGTAGATATACACAGCATCTTCTCCAGGCACAATGGGATGATGTTAGAAATCCGTAACAAAGGAAAGTAAACGCACTTAAAAAGAACCTGGGCCAAAGAAGAAATCATGGGAAATTAGAAATTACCTACAGACGAAGGAAAACGAGGACGTATCCATCTGAGAATTGACACGATCACAAATAAAGAACCCGGCTCTGCGCAACTGAGAAAACTAGAAACAGGAGAGCAAACTAAACCCGAAGCTGCTGAAGGAAGCTCACAGTGAGGAGCAGAGCAGACGGCAAAGCGACAGAGAAAGGCAACAAAACGCAAGGCTGGCGCTTTGGAAGGATAAGCCACCTACCAGACTGTGAGCGCCACTAAGAAAAAAACGGGAGGCAAATTATTTAAACAGAAGTAAACTTGGGGACATGATTACTCATCGCAGAAAAACAAAAAGGATCGTAAGAGAGCACCAGGAACAACTGCACCCTAATGAATGAGATAACTTGGATAGAGCAACAAATTCCTAGAATTACAAAGCAAGGCCAGCAATTCACCTGCAGGGGTGAGGTCAGTCCAGATGTGGTGAGACCCTGACCCGCAGTGAACACTCGTTAAATGGTACTATACTTAATTCCTACCGGTGAGTATGAGTTCACTTTAAGGGGCTGATGAGAGCCAGGGAGAGAAAAGACAATGCTTTACCCTGCAGAAAGCCTCTGCATCTTAAGTACGGTATCAGCCCTCCTGGGCGCTCCATGCAACTCTTCATTCCTACCAAACTCTACACTCTGCAAATCTCTCCTTCTTCCCCCTAAATAAATCATTAAAATGTTCCGAGTCTGGCCCTCGGGAGCTTCCCCTGGAATGGACTGAAAAGCAGACACATGCTCCCCGGGCACAGGGAGCAAAGCCTTACGTTTGCAAAATGGTCAAAAATGAGTCATTTCATTTGTGGAAAATGAATACATCTGATCCTGCAAATGTTTCGCCTCGGGGAAAAGAAGCGCACGCAAATTCTCAAACAGGCTTCTCTTGGTAAAATAGTTGCTGGCTGCTCTGCGAGGCTGAGACATCTAAGCAGGAAGGCGGCCCCTCAGATGGTCTGCATCTAAACGGGCCCTAAGGAGGGTGGGGAACAGGGGCTCTCCCTGGATTCAGCTCCTTAACATTTAGCAAAGCGCTCACAGCATCCATCAACACCTCACCTGGCCAGGCTAATGAAATCCAAGCATCAAAGGCGGCCCCTTCTGCCCACTATCTGTAGTGAGGGTTTGTTGTGGATGTGGGGACACGAAGGAGTCCACTGAGCAAGGTGAATGGTCCATTTTTTCCACCAAATTCATGGTCTGAAAATATTTATGGGTCCTGAATCCAACAGAACAGGTTTCCCCTGTTCCACGCAAGACGCGCTGCGTCTCCTGGCGACACCAAGGCAAATTCAGCCCACTAAGGTCCGTGGGGCCTGCTGTGTGCCTGGGGGTGCCGGCCCCACCTGGAAATGACCCCCGACCTCGTCCTGGGTCCCTAACTCTGCCCGGGTGAGTGAGACAGGGGCTCGCATCACTAGGACACAAAGCAACAAGGACCTGGATATTAAAAGTAATATCCAGGCAGCCATGGAAGGCAAGTGTGAAAGCGGAGCAGGACCCGGTGGGCATCCTGGGATGGGAGCGTTTCTGGGCAGCCTCCATGACCTTCCCTGAGCTCCCAAGCGCAGTCCAAACAGCTGCCAACAGGGAAGGGAGGGGACTCAGGGACAGGGACTGGGCAGTCAAGCAACGGCCGTGCAGCCTCGGAGCAGGGTCCTGCTTTGTCTCGAGGGATCCACAGAACAGTCTCTCCGAGCTCCTCACAGAACTAAAGCCCAAGCACGGAAGGTGTCAGCATTCTTCAAACCAGAGAAGACCGCCCGAGGCCACATTGAAGGAGCCAGAGAAGTTCATCCGCAGCCCACCTGGGGCCAGGTTAAGGGAGTGTGTGTAGGCCCAGCACACACCCCCATCTTAGCAGCAGCCCCACTCTTGAACCGTTGCTATAAAACTTCTCACTCAAGCCTCCCAGGTAGGGACACACAGTTTTCAAGGGCAGGAGTCCACCGTGTCCCCTTGTGCCTGGCAAAGCAACACAGCTCTTCTGTTCTGCTTCACCCCAAACCCTTCTCTCTGAGATTCGATTCGGCACTGGTGCACAGAGGCTGAACTTTCAGCTTCAGTGGGAGGAGGGGAGGGCAACACGTCAGCCTCGACCCACCCCAAAGCTGCAGGGTGGCGGCAGCTTGTGGGGGATTTCGAGAAGCCAGAGGTTTGCCCCAGGGAGAGGGTGGAGGAAAACGCCCGAGTCACACCCACAGGCCAGAAGGCAGGCAAGGAGTCAGTGGTCCCATTTAGAAGTCAGGAGCGGGAGCAGCTCGAGCTGCTCAGAGGAAAACCAGGCTGCACCGGCGGGAGGTGCTGGCGGGGCAACAGGGATCGTGGGGCAAGAAGCAGGGGGTCCAGGTTCCAGAGCACTCCTTCTGGTGGGGAAGGGGGCGCTGTAGGGAGGCCGCCCGGCAGGGTCTGGGTGCACAGACAGAAGACACCGCTCCTCACGCGTCCCGGACACCCAGCTCCACAGCCTTTCTGCAGGGCAGCCCCGAGCATGGGAGAACAGAGGGCCGAGTCAGAGCAGAGTGATCCGGGGGTCGCCGGTCCTCAGCAAGTGGAAGGCTGTGTGTGTGCTCTGCCCAGGCCCGAGCACCGGCTATGATGTGTGGCAGAGGCCTGAAGCCCGCGTCGAGAGGCTCGGGATGAAATGCGGGACGGAGCCTGGTCCGGGACAGGACCTGGCACCTTCACGTCCTGCCAGTTTCCACCCACGAGCCAGGCGGGCACAGGACCACGCAGACTGGAGCCGCCAGGCTGGGGTCCTCGCAGAAGAGCGGAAGCGCAGCCTTCTCTGCCCGCACACCCATCCGAGTTCCTCCCTGCCCAGCTTCTCCGCTCCAGGCGCCCTGCCGAGAGCCGTCTGGCTGGAGCTGGGAACATATGTTCCCTCCGCACACCGCCCCCCGTGTCCCAAGGCCGTTCCTGTTCCCACCAGGCAGCCAAGCCATGTGGCTCTGGGTCCTCACATGAGCGTCCCCACCTCCCCCGCGTGGACAATCCTCACCATGGCCTTCAAACCCCACTTTCCCGAACCCCCAGCCCTCCATGGGGTGCGGAGGCTGGAGGTGGGGGGTGAGACCGGCTTGAGAGCTCTTCAGGCCCATTCAGGCCCCCTGCGAGGCCCCTCCCCCTGTGCACATCTCCCTCCCCTGCTCACTGGGAACCAGAAGCCACAGGTCTCTCGGGGACTGCAGCACCTTCTGGGGGAGCGTGCCAGACGGGGGTAGGGGAGGTCCTTAGAGCCCACGGGCGTCGGGGGGGCTGGTGGGACACCACTCTCCCCTCTCCTTGCCAGTCTGCTTCCGACGTCTTTGCACACCCCCACTGCCGGGAACCTCACTCCTGCTGACGGTGCTGGACTTTTAATGAGCTTTCTGGAAAGGTCGTCCACGGGTCCAGTCCAAAGCCCAGCAACTACACCAGGACTCGGAGGAGGCTGGCGGCCACCCTTCCCTGCCTGCCCTGCACCCTGCCCCACCACCTGAGGGGACAGCCTACTAGCTGCCTAGGTCTCCTGCCCTGGCTTTTTAATGCAAACGTTATAAAGCAAGAAATCACATTCTTCTATCTGACTTCCTTACCCGAAATGTCACGTGACGTCCAGGCTCTCTTGCACCTTCTCTGTTCGTAGACAGCACCCCTGGGCCTCCTCCTCACCAGCAGCCGGTGAACACCCCTCTCAGAGCTGCAGGCGGCTCTCATGGACCCCGGGCGGTCCCAGAACACCCAACCAGGCCGCCCCTGCACCTCCTGGACGCTGTCTCACACGGCATCGCCTCCAGCCCCTCAGGCCTGGGGTGGCCCGTCCTTCTTCCTCGTGTGGCGCTCTGCTCAGGCCCTTGAGGGTGCCTCTGCTGCATGCCTGCCATCAGCCCCAGCCCCCTCTGCGGCCCCCGCTCTGCCTCCCGGGCTTGGGACCCTGCTGGCACCTCCTGGGCTAAGCCATAGCCCAGTGCAGGGGCGTGTGGCTCCAGGAGCCTCCCCAGGACGCAGGCACCGTCACTCCGCCTCTGGCCCTGCCCCGAGGACCCCGGCCCACCTGACATTCCCAGCTGCAGCCCCGCAAGCACCTTCTCTACCCACTTGGTCACGGGAAGGCACCCTGTGGGCCTGCGGTTCTTAACCACCTTCTGTCTCCTCCTCGCCCCACGCTCACCAGCAGCCACTGTCTCCCATCCCCCATGGCCTCCTTGGCCGCCAACTCAAGCCTTGAACTCCGCTGCCCCAGCCCCTGGGCTGAGGCACAAACACCCCACTCTGGGTCCAGTCAGAGCCCCTGGTGCCAGGGATGGGGAGGCATAGGGCTCTTGGCCGCCAGCCCTGTGAAGGTGCCATCAGTCCGCAGCACGCACCCAGAGACGCACTGCAGCCCAGGTCGGGGACCGTCTCTCCGGACTCTCCAAAGACTTGCCCCACGCACCTACCCTGGCCCCAGGGGCTGTCTGAGCTGAGAAGCTGCTGGTCCTACATAGGTCACAGCCCAGGCGAACCTGGCCACCACTACCCAGATGGGAAGGAACCACCAGCAGGCCAGGGGACCTCTGAGAAGGTCACTCTGGGACCGGGAAAGGCCCGGCGGTAAACGGGCACCCTCACTCCAGGACGCTGAGCCGGCACAGTGCGGCCAAGGTGCCTGGACGCTGGGCAGGGCTTCGATCCCCCAGACCCGTGTCAGAGAGAAGGGAAGCACATGGTTTCACTGATGCTGCCTGCCCAGGACAGACAGACAGACGCACAGACCGAGGCCAACGACACACGTACCTGATGCTGCGCGAGCTTTCTCCTTCTGACCTGCAACGAGAGAACAGACACTCAGAATGTGGGCTGCGGTGCAGGGGACCCACCTTGGAGCACCTTGGACATGGGGCCCGGGGGTGCCGCCGCCCGGGACCCCCCTCCAGCCTCGCAGACCGCCCCCGGCCCAGCCCCAGGGCCACCCCTGGACATTTGGGGCTCCTAGCCCGCCCCCATCATGTCCGTCACTTCGACTGGAATTGGTTTTGTAGGAGGTGGGGACCAAGCCTAGAGTTGGGGGGTGGGCTATGGTTCCAGAACTCTGTGAGGCTGCAGCCCCAACAGCTGAACCAGCAAGCGTGTGTGGGCGCGGCGCCCCCCTTGCGGCCCCTACTTGCTGTTTGTGGCGTGTGTCCCCATTCCCAGCTTTATTCCCAAGTACCCAGAAATCAATTCCACTGCGTTACAAAGGAGACAAGCCTGAATGTCAAGAAACCGGACAATTAGATCGTATCACGCGCACCTAAACCTTCACGGAGACTAAGAAATACCCGGGCATTCATCAGCAGCAATGCCTTCCGCTCTATAAACCACGGGAAAGGGACTTTGGGATTAAACCACACGCAGCTCAGGGCTAAAGAGGCCGGTGGGCTTCCTGGGTCTGCGGGAGCGCAGGGCTGCCAGCAAGCACCCTGGGGATTCTAATCCCTGAGCATCACAAATTGGATTTCACTGCCAGTGTGCCTGAGAAAGAGAAACATACGCAGCCCCAAAGTCAGACGACTCTTCTCTTGGCCAACAGCCTTTTTAGTCATCGCACAGACAGGCTGCCCGGCCCCCTGGGCACAGAAGACAGGGGTCAGCTTCTCTTGCTGAGGCAGCTTTGCTGACCTCAGGACACCAGCCTGCGCCCTGGCCCTGTCTGCTGCACCGGTGACGATGTCATCCTGGGGGCCTTTCAAGTTCGCTGCCGGCCGCCTGGCCGGCGCAGGGCAGTCTGCGCAGCTGGCGGCCGTCTAGCATCTCCGTGTCATGGGTTCTCGCTGCAGCCGCATGACACCTGCCACCTTCCGTCAAAACTTGGCGCCACCAAAGATGACACACCCCTTCCTCAGCCCTCCCTGCGCCAAGCCCCGGGCCGGGCCCTGCACCGAGCCCCAGACCTCGCCAGCAGCCTGGCGGGGCCGGTACGTCCCAGCTGTACTCACGAGGGGCAGAGGGTCCTGGGGCCCAAAGGCCCTGGGGAGAAGGCCGCTGTCCGCCTCACACCACCCTCTCCCCCGCGAGGGCCCACTCACTGCCCAGCCATTGGCAGACTTCTAACTGCCAAGCGGTCCACGGTAACGTCTCACAACCACTGTGTCTGATGCCCGGCCGCCAGGTGCACCTTCAGCTCAGTTCAGTTCACTCACTCAGTCGTGTCCGACTCTTTGCAACCTCATGGACCACAGCACACCAGGCCTCCCTGTCCATCACCAACTCCCGGAGTTTACTCAAACTCATGTCTATTGAGTTGGTGATGCCATCCAGCCATCTCATCCTCTGTCGTCCCCTTCTCCTCCTGCCCTCAATCTTTCCCNCACTACCCGGATCCTGGCTGATGATGGGAACAGACCCTGTGCGCTCTGCCCCTGCCCCAGGGTTCGCGGCAACCTCAGACCAGCCCTCTGTCGGCTGGAGACTCTTCAAGTTGTTCTCAGGAAGCCCGAAGTAAAGGCCAGCGTCGGCTGGTGAGGAAGCGTGATGCCCAGTCCAAGGAGCTGGTCAGTAAGGCTGCCTGAAGCTCCCTGCCACGTGCAGAGGGAAGGGTGGCGTCCACAGAAGACAGTGCCTCCCCAAGCCCGGGGCCCAGCAAGGGCCTGGCACCCAGTGTGCTCCAGCTTGTGTGAAGAACGCATGATGGAGCTGGACCCCACCCCGCACACCAACAGCCACACCCGGCAAAATCCCATTTACACAAAGGACAGCCCGTTCAAAGGATACCCTTCAACCCCGTGGCATATCGTTGCCAGTCCTAGGAGAGGAGCAGTGCATGGCTCAGGAGGAAGGGGCAGAGAGGGGTGGCCGCTGGGAGGGTGATGCCCGCGCGTGTGTGTGGCTGAGGCACGAGTGCGAGCTGCGCAGCCGGTGGTGGGAGCCCCCAGAGCCCTCTGGTTGCTGCCCACGGGTACGAGGTCCCGAGGGAGGATGACTGCCCAACCCGGCACGCACGGAGGCTAGGTCACAGGAGTGGCCTCAAACCCCTTCACCCACCCCCAGGGGACTCCCCCGCAGGTCATCCAGAGCCGGGATGAGGCTTCACACGTGTGCACCTAAGGCAGGTCAGCGATGCCTTAGACTGGGATGCTCAAGACACACCTGGAAATGAGGATTCTTCTGGCACCGGAAGTTTGCTTGGGAGGTGAAGGCTAGCGGGCAGGGAAGTGAGAAGAGGAACGGCAGGTGGTTAATTATGGCTGTGATCAACCTGCCTCCCCCCCGTGGGAGACCGCACTGTGGGCAACAGGGATCGGTCCACCAGGGAGTCCTGGGGGCCGGTGCAGAGTCCCCACCCAAGGGGTGAGAGTGCTGGGGTCCTGCTGAGTGTGCTCCCGGTGGACAGCAAGTCTCCACATTTCAGCCTGCCACACGGGAGGCAAGGGGTGGCCAGCCTCAAGAGAAGACCCCAGGCCCAGAGGTGCTGGCAGCTGGAAGTGAGAGGCGGGGTGAGGGGCTCTGTGATCAGTGCTCCCCGGACTGAGAGAGAGCCCCTGAGGTCCTCATGATGCCGCCACGGATAACTGAGCCGCCGTGTGGACTTCAGAAGGTCAAGGCTACAGGTGGTCGTCTTGCCCTCTGGTTTCACTTCAGCGGTGGGTCCTTCAGACCGACTCATTCAGCATGTGTAACTGCCCCGGTACGTTAGCCTCTGGAAAACTGAAGCCTCCATTTCCCAGACGCCCTTGCAGCTAGGGTTTGCCTGGTGGCTTACGTTCCTCTGGACAGATGTCGGTACGAGATTTAAGAACTGGAAGTAAACAAGACAGGCTGGCGGAGGGACGGGGCTCCTGGCTGGCCGCGAACGGGGGCACCTGGCCCTGGGCATTACAGACAGTGGGGTTTCCATGACAACAGGGTCAGATGGGGTTAAGCGACGGTCCGGGCCATGTTGTCCCTGGCGGTGGGGTCCCCTGGTAGTCCTAGAATCTGAGTCCTGGCACCCAGGAATAAGTCCCCACTCTGCTCAAATCAGAAAGAGTGGATTCTGTCATCTGCAGCTAATCACTGTGACCGATACAAATTCAGATTCTGAAGTCATCAGTCCTTGTTTTCTTATGTGAAAGAAATGGAGAAAAGCTTAACACGAGTAAAAACCAACTGTAATCCTACCACCTGGAGGCACTGTAATATTTCTGCATGTTTATTTCTAGACTGTTTTTTACATTATTTTCATATAGTTAAAATGATGCAGTTTAAGTCATTCTCTGCCAGCTTTGCTCACTTAATATGAATTATGAACATGTCCCTGTGGTCTTATCCAGGAGGCCTACAGCTCCTGAGGCCAAATCGGTTTCCTTTCCAACTTCTCTCTCTCTTTTTCTTTTTTAACTATCATATTGAGGTATAATTGACATAGAAAAAGGTGTCTGTATTTAATGTATACGACTTAATGACTATGGAGATAAGATTAAAAGCAGAGACATGACTTTGCGACAAAGGTCCATATTGACAAAGCTACGGTTTTTCCAGTAGTCACGTACGGATGTGAGAGTTGGACCCTAAAGAAGGCTGAGCACCGAAGAAGTGATGCTTTTGAACTGTGGTGCTGGAGAAGACTCTTGAGAGTCCCTTGGACTGCAAGGAGATAAAACCAGTCAATCCTGAAGAAATTAACCCTGAATATCCATTGGAAGGACTGATGCTGAAGCTGAAGCTCCAATACTCTGGCCCCCTGATGAGAAGAACTGACTCATTCAAAAAGACCCTGATGCTGGGAAAGATTGAGGGCAGGAGGAGAAGGGGACGACAGAGGATGAGATGGTTCCATGCCCTCACCGACTCAATGGGCGTGAGTTTGAGTGGACTCCGGGAGACAGTGAGGGACAAGGAGGCCTGGCGTGTTGCAGCCTGTGTGTTGCAGAGTCAGGCATGACTGAGCGACTGAACCGCAACAATACTTCTGTAAAACCATCATCGCAAACGGTGACATAAAGATATCCATCACCTCCAGAAGTTTCCTCCACCTTCTCTATTGTCTTTTTGTGATAAGAACACTCAGGAGAAGATCAACCCTCTTAACCAAGTTCCAGGCGTATAACGAGGCATTATTGTCTGCAGGTCCCACGCTGGGCAAACGTCTAGAACTCACTCTTCGTGCGTGACTGAAGCCTCGTCCCCCTCGACCATCACCTCTCCATCTCCCCCCATGCCCAGCCCACTCTCCTTACCCTCATCTATGAGTCTATTTTATTCTTTTACACTGGTTTCTGTGTTTGTTTGGGCCGTGCTGGGTCTCGCTGCGCGGGCTCTCCCGAGCCGTGGCGAGCAGGGGCTACTCTCTTGCTGTGGGTGTGGGCTGCAGAGCGCACGGGCCTCCGGAGCTGCAGCCGTGGGCTCGGCAGCTGTGGCCCTCGGGCTGCAGAGCACAGGTTTAGGAGCCGTGGCGCACGGGCTTAGCTGCTCCGCAGCGTGTGGGATCCTCCCGGACCGGGGATCGCATCTGTTTCTCCTGCATTGGCAGGCGGGTTCTTTACCCTGAGCCACCAGCGAAGCCGGAGTCTGACTCCCTCAGATTCCTCACGTAAATGTCACTATGTAGAGTTTGTCCTTCTGACATTCCACTGTGCATCACCTCCTCCAGGTTTATTGATGTTGAGACATGACAGGGTTTCCTTTTCCGAAGGCTGACGAGTAGCCCGTTGCCCGTATATACCATACTTTGTCTGCCCATTCATCAGTCGGCAGACATGTATGTTGCGTCCGTGTCTTGGCTCCTGTGAACATTGCCGCGATCAACGTGGGGAGGGAGATACCGCCTTGAGACCCTGACTTCAGTTCCTTTGGGTACATACTCAGAAGTGGGATTGCCGGATCCTATGGTGGCTCGATTGATCATTTTTTTTGGTCTGGCTTTAGTATTGGAGTAATGCTGGCTTCATGAAAGTAGTTCAAAAGTGTTCCTTCAGTTTTTTGGAAGAGTTTAAGTAATGATTGATATCAACTCTTCTTTAAATGTTTGGTAGATTTCACTCGCGAAGACATCTGGTCCTGGGTTTTTCTTTGTTGGCAGGTATCCGGTTACTGATTCAACTATTTCAACCTCCATATTTATTGCCGTCCTGTTCAAGCTTCCTATTTCTTCTTGAACCCATCGAGGTAGGTTATATGTTTCTAGAAATTTGTCCATTTCTTCTAGGTTTGATTTATTGGCGTGTAACTGTTCATGACAGTTTCTTATGATCTTGGGGCAGAACATCCTCCGTCCCTGCCCCTGGCGACTTTGTTCAGTGACATCTCCGGAAAAGCATTACTGGCCCCATCACGGAGCGTGGACATGGTTAAGGCTCCTCCACACGCCCAGCCACACCGCCTGCCAGGAGACCTGACACCAGTCCCGTCACCCCTGAATGGGGAGGCTAAGAGACAAGAGCGGTTCTGTTCTTTTCACGTATTTGGTGGTGTCAGGTCTTAGCTGTGGAAAGCGGGGCGGGGTCTTTCGTTTCAGTGTGCACACGGGCTTAGTTGCCTCTCAACATGTGCGATCCTGGTTCCCTGGCCAAGGATGGAACCCGCATCCCCTGCCCTGCAGGGTGGCTGTTGTCCTCGGGGCCACCAGGGATGTCCTGAGAGGCGAGTCTGCAGATCAGCGGGGCACACTGATTGCCTGGAGACCTGATGAAAATTCACACTGTGATACAGGGGCCTGGGGGAGATGCTGCGTTTCTGACAAGCTCCCCGGAGGATTCCCCCGGAGGTGCTCATTCCTGTCCGTGTCTGGGGTCCATGCTGACCCAGCCCCCCCGCGCCTCAGCGCGCCAGGCCAGCAGCTCCGGCAGGATGGCCTCTGCCTGCCCCAGGCCCTGTCTCCATCCACGCTCAGCGCCAGGCCCCAGGGCCCCGGGTGCATGTCTGGTCCTCCGGGTCCTGAGTGGGCTTTCCACTCGGCGTGTGGTGTCCCTCAGGCCCCAGTGTGCCCGCTGCCTTGGGGTGGGGTGGGGACACGGGGCACTGCGTTTCCTGCCTGCCCTCTTTCTCCTCGTCTGACGCCAATAACACCTCTTGTTTTTATTTTGAAGACCCTCGCCCAGGCACCCGGGCTTTCCTAGTCCGTGTGGTTTAGGTGAAGCTAACCCCGGGTGATACCGGAACAACCACAAGCTGAGCGCAGGCCTAGGTCTCTCCAGTCAACAGAGCTCGCCGCCTTCGTTTCAGTAAGCGTCTGAGGGAGAACGTGTGACCTGGGTCTAGCAAACCCACGCCAGGACTCACAGCTATTGTGGAAGAGGGACCTCGCTGGCGGCCCACTGGTTAAGACCACACGCTTGTCTGTGTGTGTGCTTCCAGAGCAGGGCACAGGCTCCACCCCTGGGTGGGGGACTAAGATCCCACACGCCACTCGGTGTGGCCAAAAAATAAAATAAGCAAGAGCTGTTGTGGGCGAGACGCTCTCTCCCCTCGGAGGGGTCTGCCAGGGCCCCAGAGAGCAGAGCTGAGATACCTCCTGAGGCCATAGTTTGAGTCCCTGGGTCGAGCTGGACCTGAAGCTGACTTTGATCTGGGCGGTGGCGGACCACAGAGGAGCTAAGGCCAAAGCCATCAGACCAAGGCGCCCACTTGGGCGCTGAGGCTGGCGTGTGTGTGAGTGAGTCTGTTCAGCACAAACTAGGGCGAGAAGAAGCTCTAAAGAGAAACCCAAACAGTGCTGATGCCCCTCGCCCCCCACGCACGCCCCCGCACGCACGGGGGTGCACGCGCAGTCCAGGCCAGAGTGGCAGAGGGCGTGGTGGGAGTGGGCGGAGCACCGCCGACGAGAAGGGGACCCCTCCGGCCTGATGGGAGGGTTCACAGCATCACGGGTATCTTCCCACGACATGCAATTAGCTTCAAAACAAGAATAAAAATACAGGACGCGTTAGCCGGCTATTAAGTAGCTTAATAGGAGCGTGAGTCAAAACAGCACTTAAATACGGTACAGCGGCCGACTTGGAGTCTTCATACAGCCGCGCCGCTTCCATCTCTCCCTGGGGAGGAGGTCCTCGGTCTTGTCTTCCCCGTGTGCGCGTACAGGCCCTCAGATGCACCCCCTGGGGATACACAGACGGGAGGTGGCCGGGTCAAGGTCACATGGCCCAGGGGCGCAGGGGGACACACAGACAAAGCTCTTACTGAAACCCCGGGTTTGGCTCCCCCTCACGGGCAGCTTTCCTGGCATGCAACGGATGCTGAAACCCCAGGGCACTCACTTGTTTGGCCCCATCTTAGACCTGACACACCGAATCCCGGGTTCTCTTTCTTCGAAAGCACCACCCGAGCTATATACATTCTACGCTTTAGGGCCCGCAAGGCGTGGATCAGCCCCAGCTCCCCACCCACCCGTCTCCCACTTCCTTTCTCCCACTCTTCAGGAATCCCAAACCCAAGGGCGCTGGCACAAGCTTGAGACGAGTGCCCCAAGGCGTCTGCTCCCGAGGCACCCCTGCCCACCCTCACTAGCAGTGTCTCCCCATTTCTGATGACTTAGACGCTTGTTACACAAACGACGTCGACAGAGACCCACTCTCAGAGCTGCTGACGTGCCTCTCTCAAGGGCTTCTGCATCTTAAAGTGAAACCACATCCTCCTGCCCCTCCTCGGGCCAGTGCTGGGGGTCCCTGCTGCCAGAAACGGAGAGGCCCACGGGAAGCCCCCAGCCCTCCAGAGTCACCCCCACCCCCGGTCCCCTGCCCTCCGACCTGCCAGGGCTGGAGGAGGGCGAGAAGTCACAGCTCTGGGCGCCAGTGCTTGGCCCTGCCTCGGCCTCCATCCAGACACCCCCGTCTGCCCTTCAGGGCTTGTCGGACTCCCGGGGGCACCTGAGGCACCAGACTAAAGGGGCACACCTGCCTTTCCCACCCCCATGCAGAGGGGCCCCCAGGCCGGCAGCACCAGGAGGGGCGTGGGGGCCATCCATAGGAGCCGGTGCTCTCCCCAGACCACCTCCTACCTGGAACAGGTGGCCCTCAGCACCCCCGGGGACCCCTCGCCCCCAGTGTCAAAGAGGACCTCATGTCTCTGCGACACGACCCTTGGCGTGATTTTGCAGAGCCGCTCGAAATAATGATTATTATTACTGTTGCAACAACTAACATTTACTCAGCACTTGTCACATACCAGGCCCTACTCTAATCACTTTTCAGGAATTGACTCATTTGATCCTCACTGCGCCCTGGGAAGAAGGCAGGACTTTTATTTCATTTAACATTTCCGCTTGCAGGGCTGCTTCGTTGTACCTGTGAAAGGAACACGCGCTCCTTGGAGCGAACAGACGAGAGCAGGGGCGTGCGCAGAGCAAGCTCGCAGCCTGCCTCTCACGCCCTGTCCGCCTGGTTCCGCCTCCTCTCCCAGCGCAACCGGGGCAAGCAGCCTCAGGCACTCAGCCTGCTTTACGCCAACACAGGGGAGCACGCATCGGAAGGCTTTCTTAAAATTAGCCTCCCCGTTTTGTGGATAACGAACTACAGCTCAGAGAGGTTAAGTGACTTGCCCAGGGTCACACAGCAGGCACGTGGAGGAACCGGCAGTTACCTGACTCCCAGGTTTAATGGCAAAGCCTGTGACCTTACCCACTAGCCTGCACTGCCTCCGCAAGTCATCACGTAGCGCAAAAGGAGTGATAATGATTGTAACAGAAGACAGCAGCGCGGGTTCACCGAGCACGGATCACAACAGCGTCGTTTTGAGCTCTGGCGCTGGAGAAGGCTCCAATCCTTTGGCCACCTGATGCGAAGAACTGACTCACTTGAAAAGACCCTGATGCTGGGAAAGACTGAAGGTGGGAGAAGGGGGCGACAGATGAGATGGTTGGATGGTATCACCAGCTCAATGGACATGAGTCTGAGTGAACTCCTGGAGTTGGTGACAGACAGGGAGGCTGGTGTGCTGCAGTCCATGGGGTCGCAGAGCGGGACACGCACGACTGAGCGACTGAACTGAACTGACACACGTCTGCCTAGACGTCCCCAAAGCATTGTGAGCTGGTCCTGGGATGCGCACAGCTCCCTATTCCCAGCCCGTTTCACAGATGAGAGAATCGAGGCTTCATGAGGGGAAGCCCCTGGCCCGACTCACGCCACTCTTGGCAGGACTCAGACTCAAGTCCTCTGACTACCTCAGCCCAGGAAAGCAGGCGCTGCGTGGGAAGCGGCAGGGTTTGATACTGAGTCACCAGGCAGAACGGCCACTGTCCGCACCCCAAGCTCCCGCTGGCCACCCTGTGGCTCAGGGGCACAGAATCCGCCTGCAATGCAGGGGAGAAGGGACTCAGTTCCTGGCCCAGGAAGATCCCACACGCTGCAGATTAACCAAGCCCATGAGCCATAGCTACAAAGGCTGTGCTCCAGGGCCCAGGAACTGCGACTATGGAGCCCATGGTACGCAACCACGGAGCCCGGGTGCCTTAGAGCCCGTGCTCTGCAGCAGGAAAAGAAGGCCCCGCTCCCCGAAACCAGAGGAAAAGAGGCTGCACGGCAGTGAAGACCGGCACGGCCAAAAATACACGCACATAATTTTTTTTTTAAAAGGCAGTCCCCCTCCCGTCAGCCCTTGAGTGACCGAGATAATGCCCACTCCACCTTCAGGGCTCCTCAGGTCCTGGATGAACCCCCGAAGGAGGGGAATTTACCCCTCCTTTGCTACTGAATTCTTGAAGCCGAGCAGGGCATCTGTGCACTGCAGACATGGGATAAACACATATCCAGGAAACTAGTGTTCAGGGAATAATGTGGTCCTTCAGGGGAAGGCTGAGCCAGGCTAAAGCGACACAGTGCGTGAAGGACACAGAGAGGCACGGGGTCGGGTGGGGAGTGCGCAGGGCAGCGGGCAGGCGCAGCATGGTCAAGGTGAGGCCGGTGGGGAGGGCAGAGCTTCTGAACAAAGAAGTGAGGCACGTGAGGACGCGCTTGCCTCCCCCCAGGTCCTAACGGGAGACTCAAGTCTAATAAGCCCAGATGGCTCTCTCCACTGCCCTTGTTAAAATATTCCCCAAAGAGCGTCCATCTCCCAGCGAGAGCGCGTGAGCGCTCGGAGGCAGGACGCCACCAGCGGGAAGGACGCTTGCAAGGCGCCCGGCCAGGCCGTCCTGACCGATGAGGCCGGCACTGGGCACGCCAGGACCAGCGTGCGGAACTGCACCGTCAGCCCGGCTTCCCACTCCAGGGGTAAGGAGCCTGAGAGGTCTCCCTCTGTAAACGTTCAGTCGTAAAAGATATTTGTGGCAAAGAATCAATAGCCCTGGATCAGGCTGAAGGCAGCGAACCGGAACCTTATAAACGTTCCAATCAAAGCCTTGCGCACGTTAAACGCTTCTGCTGTCCCCTTGGTGAGAGCTATGAACTCCTTCAGACAGATGATCTTCGGAAAGGGAGGACGCACTGAGAATGTGAACTAGGTGTCCAAGCAGGCTCCGTCGGACCCTCCGCGAGCATTGCGTCTGCAGCAGCACCGAGTTCAGCCTCACATCTGGCCTCGCGCGTCTCCCGGAAACTCTTTCCCGCAACCACCCCGCTGGCTCCAGGGATGGCGGGTGGGTGGGTCCTTGTCAGTGAGATCTGGAATTCCAGGGGGGAGACCCAAGTGTGTCTGGTGAGGACCCCCAGCTGGTGAGGAGTGGCCGGCAGGGCTGCCCTCAGACTTGGCACAGCTGCCCCGGGGCAGGGGAGCAGGCAGAGCTGGCGACGTGACCGTCTCCAAGGTCCCTTCAGCCGCTGGGAGAAGTCAGGATGCTGAGATCGGACTGTTCCTCCCTATCAAAGCATAGCCAGGAAACTCCTCGAGGGCCAGAGGAGAAGGGGGCGACAGGGCATGAGGTGGTTGGATGGCATCACTGACTCGATGGACATGAGTTTGAGTGGACTCCGGGGGTTGGTGATGGACAGGGGGGCCTGGCGTGCTGCAGTCCTCGGGGTCACAAGGAGTCAGGCCGCACAACGACAAGGAAACTCCTCGTGGCTGGCTGGTGGAGAGCAGACTGTGTTTTGCAGGTGAAATAGCTCCTACATGACGTGTGTTTCTGTCTGTCCCCGCAGGACATTGCACAGGAAGCATGTGAAAAGCCCAGCGTGCCGCCGGTCCTGGGGTGGACGTCAGCAAAGCCCGGAAGGGCCTCTCAGGGCCCTGGACAGGGGGCGCGAGGGTCCCCGACGGGGCACAGGCTGAAGGGTCCGGGGGGCAACGAGGGAGGCTCCTGGGAGGAGACGGGAGGGCAACTGCCTCCCAGAACCCGGGGGAGGGCTGCCGCTCGTCCACACTTCCTCGCCTGTCCATGGGAGGACTCACCCTCCCTGTCCAAACCACACTGTGAAAACAGAAAGCCTAAGACTGTCTTCTTCCCTCCTCCCCAGCTGAGGACGGGGGACGGTCTCTGTCTCCAGCTGGCCAAGGTGCTGGGGGCCGGGGCTGGGGCGGGCAGGGCCGCATGCGGGGAGTGTGTTTTCCAAAGTCCAGGTCCCAGGGAGCCCAGCAGGATCTGGAGTGGAGAAGCGCCAGGTCAAACACTCCAGGAAGAGCACTTTAGTCCCGAGGAACGGGTTCCCGGTAGACCGGGGCGGGTTCCCGGTAGACTGGGGCAGGGGCTCGTCCAGAACAGCAGAAATCGCTGAGATCAGTGCTCACGGGGCGGGGTGACGGGCTGTGTGTTCTGACCTGAGGTCTCTATCGGCTGTCTCGTCCTTTGCTCACACAACTCTCAGCGGTGGTGGTGGGGCGGGGGTGGCCGCTGCCCCCGTCCCCTTTGTACAGACGAGCTCAGCGGCCTGCCCGAGGTCGCACAGCAGCACGTGGCGGCTCCAGGCCTGCACCAGGGAGGATGGTGTGTGCCCCCGTCCCCCCACCGCCTCCGGATCTTTAACTACAAACAGGGGTGAGAAGCACCACCCCCCGTCCCTCGGGGAGGTTGCCTGTGACCCAGAGACCCGGCATGCCTTCCCACTGCACTGCACGCAAGCGGCACCGGGGAGAACCACCCCCCTCCCCACCCCCGCCTTATTACTTCCAGGAGGAGGAGGAAAAAAACCCAAACAATTTCCTTGAAAGGCCAGTGGTAACCCAACTTGCTCCTTGGAAGACAAGTTATGACAAACCTAGACAACATATTAGAAAGCAGAGATGTTACTTTGCTAACAAAGGTCCGTCTAGTCAAAGCTATGTTTTACCAGCGGTCATGTGTGGATGTGAGAGTTGGACTATAAAGAAAGCTGAGTGCCGAAGAATTGATGCTTTTGAACTGTGGTGTTGGAGAAGACTCTTGAGAGGCCCTTGGACAGCAAGGAGATCCAACCAGTCCATTCTAAAGGAGGTCAGCCCTGGGATTTCTTTGGAAGGAATGATGCTAAAGCTGAAACTCCAGTACTTTGGCCACCTCATGCAAAGAGTTGACTCATTGGAAAAGACCCTGATGCTGGGAGGGATTGGGGGCAGGAGGAGAAGGGGACGACAGAGGATGAGATGGCTGGATGGCATCACGGACTCGATGGCCATGAGTTTGAGTGAACTCCGGGAGTTGGTGATGGACAGGGAGGCCTGGCGTGCTGCAATTCATGGGGTCGCAAAGAGATGCTACTGAGCAACTGAACTGAACTGAACTGAACCCAACTTCCTGGCATTTTGAATTTTTTTTTTTCCTCAAGAGGAGTCTGGAAGGAATTACACAGTGTTCACAAAGACTGGAGAGCTTCCAAGGACTTGAGAAGTCCCCATACGTGCCAGCTCCGAATCAGTCACCTTGAAACAAGAGCCCACACTCTCTCAGTGGGCACCTTGGGGGGAATTGTCCCATGTCCTCTGGCTGCATCACGTGCTTGAGGACATCCCTGCATGCCCTCCACCAGCACAGCGGGGCTGGGAGCCTGGGTCTGGCAGCCCTTCCTCCTGGCCAGGACGACCTCAGTATCCAAGTCTGCCCGGGGTCTCGGGCCCGGTGGACCAGACCCAGGGCGGCCTCACCCAGCGGGACAGAGGGTACCCCTGCTCCTGGGGGAGGTCAGAGCCCGGAAGGGTGGGCCTGCAAGCCCTTCTCTGTGCTGGAGAGAGCCTGGGGCCTCCTGGGGGCTCCGAGGACCCCCAGAGCCCTGCACGGTCAGCATGGCCCTGGGCTCTCAGCCTTCCCCAATGCCTGGAGAGTTCTGTCTCCTGCTTCAGCTAAAGGGCTTCCACCTCCCACGAAATCAGCACGGGTTGAAAACCAAGCCTCCACAGTCAGCCCCAAGCCACCAGGACACCTGCCCCAATGGACCGGCCCCACAGGGGCTGGGGCTGGGGCAGCCGGCTTTGCCATCATCCTGAGCAAGCCGCATGAGCCAATCACCAGTCCCATCAGAGCCAGGGGAGAGGGTTTAGGGCTCACCTGCTCACCCCAAACGACACCAGGGAGCAATCACAGCTTCTCTGGAAGGTTCCACAGCTGCCTCAGCAGGCGGGCGGGCTCAAGGGGACACGGGTGGCCACACCCCGAGCAGCAGGCAACCACCTGGGGCCCACCTCAGGCTGGAGAGCGAGGCCCCAGGCGAACTGTTTCTGGGAAGAAGTTCACCCCACGGTGCAATTTTGGCTCATGAGCAAGTTTTGAGAATATGAGCATCTTTAAAGAAGAATATTACAGTTGTGTCCTTAAACGTGACTTTAAGAAGGCATTGCTGGGCTTCCCGGTGGTCCAATGGTAACGAATCTGACCAAAACAGGAGACACAGGTTCGATCCCTGGTCCGGGAAGATTCCACGTTCCGAGCAGCAACTTAGCCTGTGCACTGAAAGTACTGAAGCCCGCGGGCCCTACAGCCTGCATTCCACAACAAGAGAGGAGCCCCGGCTCACCGCAACCAGACGCGTCCTGAGCGGCAGCAACAGAGGCCCAGCTCAGCCGAATGAATAACCCTTAACTTGAAAAAAAGAGGCCGCTGCTTTCTCGTTCTGAAGTCGTTGCATCAGGGGGTCAAGCTCACCTCCGTTTCTCGCCCCTCCCACCCCTCCCTTCTCTCTGAAGGAGAGGAACTTCCCTTTCACGGGGACTGACTTGGCAACAGAGCGCTGGCCGGGGGTTCACAGACATGCAGTGAGCCCCGCAGACAGGGCAGTGAAGACGTGAGGCTCAGAGAGGCCCTAGGTCGTGACCGGGCCCAATGTCCACGCCGAGGGTGCATGTAAATCAAACTACACACGTCAGCCCCACGGCCCACCTTTAACACATCTTTGCACGCTTAGAACTGAGCACGGCGTGTGGCACACAGCAGGCGCTTATCAGCAGGGTGGACGTGTGGGAGAGAAGCCGCCGGCGTGGCGGTGCTGAGCCAAGTCATGCAGAAAGAGACACACAGACGCCCCGGGCTGGTGAGTTTGTTTGACACCTGGATTAAGCCTCACCTGAAGCCAGACTTTCCCTGGAATTCAACCCCATGAACCAATGCACGAATCCCCTCCTCTCTCCCAGCTTTTCCGGAGCATCTGTTTAAACTGGCCTTCCCATCACTTACAACAAAGTTCACACGCACAGTGCAAACGGGAGGTGTGCCTGCGTGTCCCGCCGAGGACTCCGGCCCAGTGGAGGACGGCAACCCCCTTTCCCTCCGTCCTCCCCCATCATGCTCCCACTCTCTGAGCCTCTTGCTCGCTGCCCCCTAGCCCCAGACTCCTGTCCTTCTTTCTGACGCTGTGGTCGGCTGTTCCCCCAGCAGGACCTCGGGTGCAGCCAGCACAGCCCTGGCTCGGGGCCTCTGCACCCGACGCTCCCTTTGCCAGAACCTCACGTGTCCCGCTCTGTCCTGCTCCCCCTTCACTCCAGATCCGATCAAACATCGCCGCCTCAAGAAAGCTGCTCTCCGCCACGCTGCCCCGAGCTCGGCCTGAAGTCACATCCCCTTTGCTCGTGGATTCTCCGCCACCCCTGGAGCGTCCACGCCGTGAGCGCCTTGCCATGGCCCCAGCACCATGCCTGCCGTGGATGGAGACAGTGGCCACCCCGAGCTTGAGTTTGGTAGAGACCTGTTTTTAGACCATGAATTGTGATCAAGGAAGGAACAGGGACAGAATCTGTATAAATACGGTCCTCATCAGAAATGAAACGTCCGACTAAAAGGGGGTTTACAACAGCTGCAAATATCACATCTGTGAAGAACTCATTTGAGGGGATGAGACAATCCGCAGGAAGGGCTTCCGAGGTGGCTCAGTGGTAAAGAACCCGCCTGCCGATGCAGGAGACACAAGAGACGCAGGTTCAGTCCCCGGTTGAGAGGATCCCCTGGAGGAGGGCATGGCGACCCATTGCAATATTGTTGCCTGGAGAATCCCACGGACGGAGGAGCCCGGCAGGCTACGGTCCCTGGGGCTGCAAAGAGTCGGACATGACTGAAGTGATGGAGCGTGCACGCAGGCGTGTTTAAAAGACATGCCCACTCTGTAGTTTGGAAGGGGAGTGGGTGGCTTGGGTCAGAGCTCCTGGCGCTCGGGAGGGACCTGCTGATGAACGCGGCTGAGACGTCTCAGCATCTTCAGACAAGAGGGAGTGTCTGGGGATGAGCCGGCAGTTCTCTGAGAGCCGGGGCGTGGCCGAGCTCAGGGAGGACGGCACCACGGCTGACCTTCGTGGGCGGGCACCGGCCGGCCACCCTGCACGGCCTGTGATGCTCCCTCCAGCCCGGTCTTGGCCACTGCGTCCAGGGCAGCAGCTTC